>JAWQFJ010026761.1:2500-22500 GCA_034096865.1 Theodoxus fluviatilis | reverse complement strand
CCTCCTCCTCCTCCTCCTCCTCCTCCTCCTCCTCCTCCTCCTCCTCCTCCTCCTCCTCCTTCTCCTCCTCCTCATTCTCCACCTCCTCCTCCTCCTCCTCCTCCTTCTCCTCCTCCTCATTCTCCACCTCCTCCTCCTCCTCCTCCTCCTCCTCCTCCTCCTCCTCCTCCTCCTCCTCCTCCTCCACCATAGACCACTTTTCTCCTCAGAGCAAAGAAAGACGTAAGAGACGGCAGCTCGAGTAGTATCCCAGGGGATGATCTTGTTCACTCTGTATCCAAAGGCAACAGCTTCAACACGACCAGAGTTCTGAAATCTCCAGAGAAACCAACAAGGAGAAAATAAATCACCTTCCATATTGTTAACTGTTTCCTCTATCAAGGAAGAAAGCATGAAGTTGACAGAACACGAACCTGGCGACCTATATAAAGCCTTCTGGCGTGGACTACATGAACCGTGAGCACTCAGGGGAAACAAGAAATGGGCATGAGGAAAGAAAGCGTTCAAATTCCCCAGTTTATTACTCCGCCAGCGAGCAATTATTGTTCTTACCTTAGCAACTTTGATAACTTCGTATCGCGACAAGCTCTCTCCATCGACCCAAGTCGCAGCGTAAGAAAGAGAATCCGTCCGTCTTGTAGACAGCAAAGTAGAGGAAGACAAAAGAAAGAGAGGACAGAGAGAGGGAACGAGAAAGTTTTATGGAGGAGGAGGAGGAGGAGGAGGAGGAGGAGGAGGAGGAGGAGGAGGAGGAGGAGGAGGAGGAGGAGGACGAGAAGAAGGAGGAGGAGGAGGAGGACGAGGAGGAGGAGGACGAGGAGGAGGAGGAAGAGGGGGAGGACGAGGAGGAGGAGGAGGAGGACCAGGAGGACGAGAAAGAGGAGGAGGAGGAGGACGAGGAGGAGGAGGAGGAAGAGGGGGAGGACGAGGAGGAGGTGGAGGAGGACCAGGAGGACGAGGAGGAGGACCAGGAGGACGAGGAGGAGGACCAGGAGGAGGAGGAGGAGGAGGAGGAGGAGGAGGAGGAGGAGGAGGAGGAGGAGGAGGTAGTAGAGGACAAGGAGAACAAGGCGATAGAGGAGGAGGAGGAGGTAGAGGACAAGGAGGACGAGGAAGACTAGGAGGAGAAGGAGGACGAGGGCGACGCGACGAGAACGACAAAGACGAGGACGACCAGGACGACGAGAACAACGAGGATGTGGACGACGATAAATAGGAGGACGAGGATGAAAACAAGGAGAAACGCGACGACGAATCGACGAGAAGGAAGAGGACGAGAAAGAGGACGAGGGGCAGAAAAAACAGTAGCAGCCGCCCTGAAACATATTCAGGGAGAAATCTGCTGGAGCTTGCACAAAATAGGTAAATCTAAGACTAAAGAAATGGAACAGAAAAGGTAAAAAAATGAACATTGGAGTCGAATTTGTTATCAACGTCATGTGAAAAAGTAGACAAAAGCAGGTGGATAAGATGGTACAGAAAAATGAGATTTCTCGCAGATATAATAACTAAGACGATGACTTCGGTGATGACGACTAGAACCAGGACAACCATGTGAACAGTCACAAAGTGCGCACTCGTCAAAGAGCAAAATCACACATTTTCGAAAACCAACAAGACGGAGTCGAGAGAATAAAAACGGTAGTAAAATGGTTTGTGTAGTTCGAAAGCCGCAGTGCGACACGCCCGAACACTGCTAAGGGTTTTATCGATTTCTTTCCTGCCTCAGTGCTGTAACTACACGGCCTTAGATCAAGGCAACTGCTTTCTGCACTGTAGAATGTGATGATGGCGAAGCCTAGGTCTAACCCAGGTGAAGAGGAGACTTCAGGCTTGACAGTCTGGCAGGACAAGGCAAGACCATTAGCTCTTCAGGGCCTAATGTCAGCCACAGGGAGCAGTGGCGAGCTGGGGGGAGGGGGGTTGGTAAGAGGCAAATCAGCGACGTGACCCTGCTCAAATTATCGACTGGTCTGTTGTCTACCTGGGGAAATCACTCACTGGGCGGGCGTGAGGAGGAAAAGCCGATCACAGCTGGCTGTCCATTTTGTCACCAGTCTGCACGATTGCGAGGGACTTCTCTTCTTTTCAGACCACTTCCATCAGCGTGGCTGGACGGAAAACCTGAAAATCAAAGGACGCAGGGAGCGCGTGATGAGTAATTTGGATGAACATGTATTTAGATATGACCGTCTTGTAGCTAACGAGTCCAACGGATCGAAAGGAATCACCAGAACGCAGATTCTTACAGGCGGTAAAGCACCACTCGTCATGAAAGCAGGAACATGCTGGAGTGGGTTTAGTTCATGCACGATTCTTACTCAAACTCTGGCAATCTTTTCAGAGCCGAGGAACGAATAAACTGATCATCAGCTTCGATGCATTCCCATCTCCACTGAGTAATCTCTGGGACACGCGTTGCAGAACCACGAACGGTCGGAGCCGCTCGATGGATTGTGCAGCAGCTGGCAGTGTTTCGAAGCAAGACACAAATGAAAAAGTCGTTAGCTCAAACCGCTCTTAGCTTCGATAAATGACCTCTGGCACGGGCTTTGCCACTTGCGCTGATCGTTCAGAAGACATTCAGTGCGAGTTGTGATTCCGTGAAGGGAGCGCCATAATGAAGCATGAGTGTTAGTGCACGCCCTCTACCAAAGAGAGGTAAACAGGTCGACAGTAGACGTATCCAGAGAGACACTGATTTTGTTTCTATGTAGTCACTGCCAGACTGGGTGTTTCTAATTGGAACAAATGGAAGCTCACTCCACAGTCTTTTCATTGATGTATGCAGAAATACTGTCTCTCAGTCTGTCTGCTGTCCGTCCGTCCGTCCGCCCGTCCTTCTGTCTGTCTGTCTGTCTGTCTGTTTGTCTGTGAGTCTGTGTGTGTGTCTGTCTGTCTGTGTGTCTGTATGTGTGTCTGTCTGTCTGCCTGTGTGCTTGTTTGCCTGTGTGTGTCTGTTTGTCTGTCTGTATGTGTGTCTTTCTGTCTGCCTGTGTGCTTGTTTGTGTTTGTCTGTTTATCTGTCTGTCTGCCTATCTGTATGTGTGTATGTGTATGTCTGTCTCTCTGTCGCTGTGTGTGTGTCTATCTATCTATTCGTCTGCCTGCCTGCCTGTCTATCTGTCTGTGTGTCTGTCTGTGTGTATATCTGTGTGTCTGTTCTCTAAGTCTCTCTTTGTGACTCTGTCAGTCTGTCTGTCTGTCTGTCTGTCTGTCTGTCTGTCTGTGTGTCTGTGTGTCTGTCTGTCTGTCTGTCTGTCTGTCTGTCTGTCTGTCTGTCTGTCTGTCTGTCTGTCTGTCTGTCTGTGCGTCTGTCTGTCTGTCTTTGCGTCTGTCTCACTCTGTCTCTCTGTCTCTCACTATGTGTCTCTCTGTCTCTCTGTCTCTCTCTCTCTCTCTCTCTCTCTCTCTCTCTCTCTCTCTCTCTCTCCTCTGTCTCTCTGTGAGAGAATGTGTCTGGCTGTCTATATGTCTGCCTGCGTGTCTACTGTATGTGTTTTCGTGTCTGTCTGTGTGTCTGTCTGTGTGTCTGTCTGTCTGCCTACATGCCTTCCTGTCTGCCTGTCAGTCTGTGAGTGTGAGACTGTGTGTCTCTTTGTGTTTCTGTCTTTGTTTCCGTCTATGTTTCTGTCAGTTTATGTGTCTGCCTGCCTGCCCGCCCGCCTCTCTGTCGTACTCGGTTTTACTCCTGAGTAGGGAGGACAGCACCCTGCCCAACGTTTCAACTCCAGGATCCGTGCGGCATCAAGTGTTGCCACCGCGAGCCACAAGGAACGGCGAGCAAGCCCTCTGACCACTGGACTGAATCCCTGTCGTTCCTTCTTGACAAGTACAGAGGAAATAGAAAAATAGTTCCCCTGTGAAAGCGGACATGGAAGAAACGCACACATGACATTTCTTAAAACATACACAGGCACACATACACACATGTGCGCAGTCCTAATTTGGTCTCCCAAAAATTATATACATGTATGAAATCATAAAAAGTCAGGCCTGCCCACCGAACCTCGGCTCTTTGGTAGCGTAACATCAACTTTTCTTTTGCGGCCTGATCAGGGGAGGGCGTTGCGGACTGATCAGGAAAGGGCGTTGCGGCCTGATCAGGGGAGGGCGTTGCGGCCTGATCAGGAAAGGGCGTTGCGGACTGATCAGGAAAGGGCGTTGCGGCCTGATCAGGGGAGAGTGTTGCGGCCTCATCAGGGGAGGGCGTTGCGAAGTTT
The DNA here is from genome assembly GCA_034096865.1 of Theodoxus fluviatilis. Taxonomy (NCBI): domain Eukaryota; kingdom Metazoa; phylum Mollusca; class Gastropoda; order Cycloneritida; family Neritidae; genus Theodoxus; species Theodoxus fluviatilis. The sequence continues at coordinate 18,277 of JAWQFJ010026761.1, read as the reverse complement.
GATCAGGGAAGGGCGTTGCGGCTTGATCAAGAAAGGGCGTTGCGGCCTGATCAAGAAAGGGCGTTGCGGCCTGATCAAGAAAGGGCGTTGCGGCCTGATCAGGAAAGGGCGTTGCGGCCTGATCAAGAAAGGGCGTTGCGGCCTGATCAGGAAAGGGCGTTGCGGCCTGATCAGGAAAGGGCGTTGCGAAGTTTGATCAGGGAAAGGCGTTGCGGCCCGATCAGGGGAGGGCGTTGCGGAGTGGATTTCATGTCGACAGCTTCTTCCACTCCCCACGAGTTCGCTTACTGCACTTCAGTGGCGCGTTGCTTACGCTAGGAACCTTCCTCGAGAGCAAGGCGAGTGAGAGGCAAGCATCGACAGACGCCAATGAAACGGTCAATCACCAACTTGCAAGGCGGAAGTCCGAGAGAACATGGCTGCGTCCTGGCCAGAGAGTCGGTGAAGAAGTTGCCGATAGACGAAATAACTGACAATGCAGACATCGTAGCAGTTTTTGACTTGATAGAACATGCTATTGTGACATCTGGAATGGCACGGGAGCTTTTTCAAAGAAAAGAAAGCAAACCGGGTTCAATTGAAGACAATTTTGTCGAAAAATGTGTGCCTCGATACTCTCCGGATCAATTCAAGGGACATAATTCAGATAAGGGACTGTTACGGTGCTTCATGTATGCGACGATGCAAAGATTTTTGACAGTGTTTGTCCAGAAAAAAACCTATACACATACTCCTCAATATATACAAATGAACGCTCGAATAGCAAATACTTCCGTGCACGTACGCTTTTCCATTCTCGGACAGTTAGGAGCACATTACAGGCACTGCCGTCAATAAGCGGCAACCCAATTGGCAGGGTCCCCGCCATTTTGGTCATCCGCAACTCCGCGGCTAGACGCGGCTAAGTACCTCTGGAGTTTCGTCGATAAACTTCCATCTGAGCGAGTGCCCCCTTGTTAGCGAGACGCTGTAAGAAACGCCCTCACCTCGCGTTTCCTGCAAGGTCTTTGTAGGATCCTTTTCTTTGGCAACAACAAAGAACTGCTTTCCCAGAGCAGTTTATTGTTCATCATCAAGCTGTTGCGAGGGATCAATACCGGGCGTTGCCGTGTATTTTCATTACAGCTTCCCCATCGGTTCCTTTGATCTTAGTTTCCGATTATTTTATCGAGGAAATAAAAGGGAAATCTCCCCCAGAGACGAAAAAGCTGCTTACTGATTGAGAAATGCCATGGGGGTGATCTGGCTATGAATATGGCAGTCATCGTAACGGATCGATGAAAAGAACTCTGCTGCAACATAAGAGAAAGTGTGTTTCCAGATCAAAAAGTCTATACGTTATTAAGAAGCATATCTTGAAATTACCAACCCTGGGCCATGTATGTCTTAGACAGATGAGGAGGCGTTAGTGCGTGCACAATATCTTATTGAGCAAATATTCTTGTCCATGTCCACTTGCAGCCTGCAATCGTTTGGAATTCTAGACAACATGAAACGCTTGCACATTCAACAACAACACAGACCCATTTCTACCATGTTTTGAATATATCAACCTGCATTTTTGAGAGAGAGAGAGAGAGAGAGAGAGAGAGACAGAGAGAGAGAGAGAGACAGAGAGAGAGAGAGGGAGAGGGAAAGGGAGTGAGAGAGAGAGAGGGAGAGAGACAGGGATTGGGGGGGGGGGAGTGAGACAGAGACAGAGAGAGAGAGAGAGAGAGAGAGAGAGAGAGAGAGAGAGAGAGACCCTGAGACAGAAAGACAAACAGACATAGAGACAGGCAGACAGACAGACAGACAGACAGACAGACAGACAGACAGACAGACAGACAGACAGACAGACAGACAGACAGACAGACAGACAGACGGATGGACGGACGGACGGACGGACGGACATATAGGCATGCAGGCAGGCTGGCAGGCTGGCAGGCTGGCAAGGAGGTAGGACAGACACATACATATGCACGCGCACCCACGCATGCGCGTATGCACGCCGCACATACGCGCGCGCACGCGCGCGCGAACACACACAGAGTATATTCTAACGACCGTCAAGGCGTAAGTATCCATACTATTCTGTCTTGTGAATGACATTCCAAAGTTGTCGTTGTCTCTGGACGTCTGGTTTATTCTACCTCCCTCTCTACATCCTCGACAACAACAATGTACTTTCGCAATGGAAACAAATACTTGGTCAAACATGCAGACAGGGCAAGAAGCACAGCTTGAGAACGGCAGGAAAGGAAAAGCACCTGACGCGGAGGCCAAAGGGAACAGTGCGCAGGAGACACGGGTCATCGTTGCAAAAGCAGTGGCTGAAAGACGAGCCCACTCGGACCACTTAGCCTTGGGAGCAGACATCGGATCCTGTTGTCAAGGACGCTGCCTGCGCTTGAGACATCTCTGCGACTCACTGACCCCCATTCCACTACCCAGAACCAAACCCCGCATCTCCCCCTTGCCCCTCCATTCCGTCCTAGCCCCTGGCTTGTCTCTGGGTTTCAGGTTACCTTGGCGACAAGGTCGTTTGTGACGCGCATTCTAAAGAGTGGTGGCTCCATCGGGCACATTGATAAGAAAACACTGACCAGTCGGATTTGGATAACTACGAATAGCTTGGTGTAGTTAGCCAATAACGTGTCTTACTAAGAAAGGCACGGTGTGGCCAGCCGATCTTATGCGACAGTTAAAGAGAGGCTAGGATAGAGATAATGCACTAAAGGTATAGGGCGCGAAAAGTAAGTCGAGATCACTGTCCCCCAAGGCTCACCGCAAACACTCTCCTAAATGATGTCTGCAGCTCTGAATGCAGACGCACACGCACAGATCTTGTTCCCACTAGATCCCAGTGTCCTAGCGGACACTCCGCAAGCCTTTGAGCCGCTGGAGTCGCTCGGAGTGACCGCACTGTCAGCTCTGAATTAGTCTGGCCGAATTGTCCAAGATTTTAGAGTAAAACTGAATCTCGAGATAAGAAAAAAACTTATCATTGATTGAAACCTACAATGCTTGTGTTATGTTCAAAGACATGCGAAAATATATACGTTTTTTGACTCTCGACTGCGGTGTAAACGTCAATAAAAGCAGCAGCAGCAGAAACAGAAGCAGCAGCAGCGGCAGCAGCAACAGCAGGAGAAGAAGACCAATGATGATGATGATGATGATGATGATGACGATGATGATGATGATTATGATTATGATGATGGTGATGATGATGAAGATGGGGATTAAGGTGATGATGATGAAGATGGTGATTAAGGTGATGATGATGATGATGATGATGATGATGATGCTGCTGATGATGATGATGATGATAATAATAATGAGGAGGAGGAGGAGGAGGAGGAGGAGGAGGAGGAGGAGGAGGAGGAGGAGGAGGAGGAGGAGGAGGAAATGGAGGAGGAAGAGGAGGAGGAGGAGGAGGAGGAGGAGGAGGAGGAGGAGGAGGAGGAGGAGGAGGAGGAGGAGGAGGAGGAGGAGGAGGAGGAGGAGGAGGAGGAGGAGGAGGAGCAGGAGGACGAGGAGGAGGAGGAGCAGGAGGAGGAGGAGCAGGAGGAGGAGGAGGAGGAGAAAGAAAAAGGAAAAGGAAAGAGGAGGAGAAAGAAAAAGGAAAAGGACAGAGAAGGAGGAGGAGGAGGAGGAGGAGGAGGAGGAAGAGGAGGAGGAGGAGGAGGAGGAGGAGGAGGAGGAGGAGGAGGAGAAAAAAGGGAAAGGAAGGAGAAGGAGGAGAGAAAAAGGAAAAGGAAGGAGAAGGAGGAAGAGGAGGAGGAGAAAAAAAGGCAAAGGAAGGAGTAGGAGGAGTAGGAGGAAGAAAAAGGGAAAGGAAGGAGTAGGAGGAGGAGGAGAAGTAGAAAGAAGAGGAGGAGGAGAAGTAGAAAGAGGAGGAGGAGGAGGAGGAGGAGGAGGAGGAGGAGGAGGAGGAGGAGGAGGAGGAGGAGGAGGAGGAGGAGGAGGAGGAGGAGGAGGAGGAAGAGGAGGAGGAGGAGGACGAGGAGGATAAGGAGGAGGAGGACGATAAGGAGGAGGACGAGGACGAGGACGAGAACGAGGATGAAGAGGAAGAGAAGGACAAGGACGAGGAAGAAGACGAGAAGGAGGACGTGGACGAGGAGTGGAGAAATAATAACAATTCAAAAGAGTATTTAAAGGAGTATGCAGAGTGTGGATGGGATGGACTGGTGTAGAAGTGGAGCATGGTCATGTCACCGACATCTGGGCTGGTGTCTCTAGAGGGCATGTTTGCCTTGATCACAACCGCTAACAGCCTCGGGCAAACCTCGAGCTGTCCCTAGCAACGCGGTCACAGAGTCTAATGCGATGCAGATAACACCAACCAAATAGGACATCTCTCTAGGTTGACTTGCAATACTTGATGTATCGTAGAACATTCAAAATAAGGCTTGCACACAACGTCAACACAGAGAGAGAGAGAGAGAGAGAGAGAGAGAGAGAGAGAGAGAGAGAGAGAGAGAGAGAGAGAGAGAGAGAATAGCGTGAGGAGGAAAAAAGAATGAAGACCAGAAGAATACGAATAACAGCTACGTTAGAAACCTTTAATCGATAAAAGAACAAAGAAACTGTGTACTTAGGATATGAGGGAACTCAGACTCGCTTAGGTGTCTCTCTTTCTCATACTCTATATTAGGTGGTAGAAGAATAGCAAACAGAAGAATGTTATTCATTTTCACTGGTTCATCCCTGGCAGCATTAACACTAACATCACCACCACCGTCATTGCCATCACGATGCGTAGCAGTAGTAGTGGTAGTAGCAGCAGCAGCAGTAGCAACAGGAGTAGCAGCAGCAGTAGCAGAAGCCGAGTGTTTAGCGCGCTTAACCTGCAGTCGCTTGCGGCTAGTAGGTGCGGCGTTCGAAGCAGCGCGGTTCCCCGAGTTCTCATCAACACGTTATTTACCTCCATCTAGGGGTTAAACCGGGTACCTGTGAAGGCAGTGATGACACATTGTAGTGCGAGTAACTCTCGTATGCGAGCATGAGGCAGCGTCGGGATGGAATATTCCCCAGGGAGTGAATTTGGTGCTGGTACCTGAGTGTGCGTCTTATCCGCGTCACTGTGTGTTGCCAGGCGCCAGCGAAGGATTGATAAAGCGGATCAGTTATCAGGGGGTAAAATGTAAAGCGGTTTGAGACCCAGACAATGAATGATAGGTCGCTATATAAAACCACACCTTTACCCTTTTCAATAGTAACATATATTCAAGGCTCGTGTACCACAACGTAGCCATACGTTCCCTTTTTATTCCAACAAAACTATCCAATACCAACAGCTGGAAAATGTGTCGCCAGCGTTTTCTGTTTATTTTCTTAATTAGCCGTCCATCCAGTCTTTTGAAGTCAGTGTCTTATGTATTCAACAAAGAGTTTTTGTCACTGCAAAGATCGAACTTTATTCTACTTGATGCGAGGTTTATATGGGGACAAATGTGACATAGATATTCTAGTCCTTGTTTCAGAGATAGTGGTTGGTTGACCGGTTGAGTTTTATTTCTTCATATAAAAATCTGTTGCCCACTGGTGTTATGGAAAATCTTGAAAAATATTTTGATAACTTGAGAATTAAAGTCACAACCAAAGTCGGTTTTACACATTTCTCAACGATATAATGACAGTGACATGAGAAATTCTAATCCCAAATATAATCCAATCTCACGGAAATAATGACATTTGTTTGCTACGGCTCCAGCAGAAAAACCTACTCACGTCTGACCTTTGCAGAGTCCGCTCTTTGGTGCAGTTTCAGCTCACATTACATCTGCTATCTAGAATTGAAGAATTACCTCGATTTTTCCTTGGTCCAAGTTTGCGGCTGTCGTCTTTGCATTATGACTTCTACTTGAGATAGCACAGAATGATCCACCTCAGATGAGGTTGAATAATGTTATGTTACTCTTGACTGAAAATCGAAAACGACGAAACAACAAATACCAAACCAATTAACGTTTTCCTCCTCCTCCTCCTCCTCCTCCTCCTCCTCCTCCTCCTCCTCCTCCTCCTCCTCCTCCTCCTCCTCCTCCTCCTCCTCCTCCTCCTCCTCCTCCTCCTCCTCTTCATTCTCCTCTTCATTCTCCTCTTCATTCTCCTCTTCATTCTCCTCCTCCTCCGCCTCCTTTTCCTCCTCCTCCTCCTCCGCTTCCTTTTCTTCATCCTCTTCATTCTCCTCCTCTTCCCCCCCCCCCCCCCCGAACAAAATACACTTTTCTCTAAATAGATAGAGAGTGATTAGCAAGGGAACACAATTATTTGAAAGGGTTTTGAGTTGACGACGATGAAACGAGATGCACAGGTGCAAGAAAGGCCTGTAGTCATACACAATGCTTGGATTCAGCTCTTACATACTACTGGCCCTCTGTGCTGTTCTTGTGAACAGAAATGAGACAGGCTTTAAGTAAGACAGAAGATGTGAACATGAGATATTAGTCTTTGTTTTAGAAAAAGTGAGACACCGTCGCTGGAGAACCTGTTATTGATCATGAATATGTGGACATCATTTTGTCTCATCCGTCATCAAGGCAGAACTCCAAACCAAGGGTTCTGGTGCAACCCCATAAAAAGAATGAACACGAGTCTCCCTGTATGAACTGGTAAATGGTTACTGCACAGGATTCTGCAGACTTGAAGAACCAATGCTAGAACGTTTCAAATAGGCTGGCTGCTCACTGGACGAGGTTGAAGTCTTCTGACTGTCTTATGCGTCGCAGTCGCAGTAGCCCGATGCCAAGGCAACCGAGCAGGCACAGGCTGCCAAACACAACTTCTCTATTTGGCATCGAAGACCGTGTCATGACGACAAGAGCTGTCAGTTACTGCACCATTAAACCTGCTCCAAAGTGCACTCTCTGCTCCATGATCAATCGTACGGCTTTTATGGATGCTGTGCGGTCTCCTGATGCCATGGTCGATGTTGCGTTTGCTCCGAAACAGAAACCGTAGGCAAGGCTTTGCTTTCTGTAGCTCTATATCCCTCACCCAAAACCGTGGGCATTCATGGTCATGCAAGATGGACCACTGTTCCATTCAGGCATTCTGGTGCGACGACTTTCTGGACAGCTTGCTGTCGCGCCATGGCTTGACAACACCGGGATTTTTTATTGCACCTATTTACCTATTCGGTTAAGAAGCGATGCTGTCAATGTGTGAATGTGCAGCCATCACTCCCAAAAGACATAATGCTACAACTATAATGATAACACTCAAAATAAAATTAACAACAAAATCAAAATACCATTCATTAATAAGACAAATCACTCGTCCTTTTTTGGTAAAGGAATCTATCGATCCAAGCATTCATCCGCATGCCCATCAATTCATTAGCCCTTCCAAACATCCTTTTATCCAGCCAGGCGGCCAGCCTGCTAGCTTATCAGTCATTCATTAAACAGGCCATCCATCCATCCTTCCATCCATGTATATGTCTGTCCATTCATTTTTTCATTAACCTATTAATTCATCGGTTATTCTAATCAAATTCACATATTTCATGCAAACATCAATATATCCACCTTACATTTGTGTAGCCATTCATCCTTGAATCCGTCCACTCATTTTTTCAATCCAACCATCCATCCATCCATCCATCCACCCATCCATCCACCCACCCACATACCCATCCATCCATCCATCCATCCATCCCCCCACCCATATACCCATTCATCCATCCATCCATCCATCCATCCATCCATCCATCCACCCACCCACATACCCATCCATCCATCCATCCATCCATCCACCCACATACCCATCCATCTATCCATCCATCCACCTTTCCATTTATCGACGCATCCATCCTTCCACGGCCTTACCGATGGTGGAGACGACGGTACCCACAAAGTAGAAGGAGCCCGAGAAGTCCCAGCGCTGGCGCTTGTCACCCACGATGCCTGCGGCGTCTGCCTTGGCGTGGACCTTGAGCAGCGCCTGTAGGTCGGAGGCGTTGACTTGCGGGTAGAGCTCCATGAATTCCGCCACTTGCCGCTGGTACTCGCTTCGCTCCCGGACCTCGTTTGACCCCTCCAGGGCCATGAAGAGCGCGGCGCCGGACAGCATATAGAGCACCATGACCAGGAAGAGCAGTACGAAGCGCGCGTTGTCCTCGTGCAGGTGCAGCCGCGTGCAGCAGCCCTTGCGCCCGGGCTGCGTCATGCCCTTGGCGCGCTCCGACCCCAGTTTGGGTCCCCCCACTTCTCCCCGGCCATGCCACGCGCACGCGCCTCCCACCGCCGGGCCGCTTCCGCTTCCGCCCGCCAGCAGCGCCGCCTGATGTTCCTCGTCGAGGTCAACTTCCGGTGTGGGCTGCGCCACCGTTTCCTGTGGGTCAGATCCTAAGGGCGTCTCGACTTCCGGATCGTCAATGGTGGCTGGGTTGTTTCCCCTGCAGTTGGCAGCGAGTGACCGCCCCTCGGTGATCCGGGGACGCAACCTTCGGCGGCGACTGAGTTGTCTCCCTTCCAAACGGTTCCGGAGGCTGTGACGTAGCTATGACGCAACTGCCTTTCTGCCAGCCCGAGCCGGGGCAACCTCCCGAGATCCCCTTGGATCCGCGCCTCCACATAAGTTTTAAGCTGGTCAGCTTGCTTCTGCTGCTCAGAACCCCAAGAACAGATACTGAAACAAGTAACAACAATCTGAGCAATGTGTTTCAACAATGTGCCTGCTGGGGGCTACTTGCAAGTGTCGCCAACAGTAAACATTTGCGTTGCAAGGTGGAAATTTTATCTGCGTGAAAGTGTTCAGTTTCCTTCTGCAGGTTGTTGGCTGACCATGTCAATATGGTCGCTGAAGCAACAGTTCACAATCGCTGCACGCAAGTGACATGAGAATGTCGCCGATGCGGCAGATGATTTTTGGTCTTGTGACCGTAGCAGTTCCCTTGAATCAGACCCCTGGCGCCAGGTACGGAGGCAGGACGGCTAACAGAGAAATCACTTCTGGCATTGAGGCCCGTCGGAAGCTGCGGCCGCTATGCGGTAGCGAAACTCCAAGTCGGCTCCTCCGCGCCCGCCTTTTTGTTCCAATTTGCACGCGCACTCTTAACCTTTCTGGGAGATATTGGTTCCCCTCGCCTCGCTAGTGCTTCCCATTCATCGTAAATCTCACACTTCTTGTTCTCGATAGAGTTGCTCCTTTCGGTGAATACGGCTGCTTCCCAAGCAGGTTCGTAAACATCCGAACGCAGGGATTGGAGAATCTTCTGCCTTCAGTCTGATATCCAAGAATACTATTCGTTTTCGACAAGTTGCATTAGATTCAAACTTTGGAGCCCACAAACGCCTTTTTGGTTTCTTGCTGAGGCAACATGCAATCGGACGCTCGTTTCTGAAATGCCACAGTGACAATTTTTTCCGACTAGTCTCTACGCCTTTGCCCTGCGCTGTCAGTTCTCGCGGAATAAACTAATCACACTTGCTCGTCTGCCTTGACACTTCCTCCCGCCTCAATTCGGTTTCTTTGTGGCGACGAGAATGGAAGAAAGATGAGTTGAACAAATGCGATTGGACAGAAACTGCCTCAAGCAAACACCCCACTACAACCTCTTGCCGCTTTAAAATAAATGCAATTTAACGAGCGCGAAACTTCATATGCTTTGCAGGCAAATCAATGGATCCAACAAACAATTCACAGAGGCATGAACATATTTTTTTTTCTTGGGCTTTGAGATATTAGCAGTAGCTAAGGACTCGCTTCGGATGATTAAAAAAACAACCTTGAGGCAGGAGGGCGAGTACGCAGCGGCTTATGGAAACAGTATGGAAAGCTGTCTTTGCTTTCTGAACCTCCTCTCGCCGTAATGACTGAAGTCTTGTCTGTGTTTATTAAACACGAGGCTCTTCTTCCTTTCCCCTAACAACGTGCCGCATCGGTCTCTTCTCTCACCCTGAATACGCTTTCCTTTCGACGCACACAGTAGTGACGTATCAGTCTTCACACTCTGAAGTCTGCTTTTCGTGTCTCAGACTTAAGTCTCGTATCTACTCTTGCACTGTAGAGCCCTCCAGCAAACTGCAGTCACGTAGCTATCTCAGCCTTCTGCTGCCTGATCATGTTCTTTCAGATCGACGCTCTGTATTTCTCTGCACTGGTTTGCCTGGATTCTGTCTCTGACTGACAGTTATTTTGTTCTTTTCTCAGAAACGTGGTGCCTGATTTTCTTTTAATATCCTGCAGTCTCGACAGTCTGTCTAGAGTCCCGTCCAGGGCTAGCCAAACTCCTCTCGTTCGGCACTTTTTGCCCAGACACCGAATTGATCAGGACTGTTGACCACTGGCGTCTACGGCATGAGCAGTGGTGACCAGACTCCAGATCCCAGTCCAAACCCGAAGTCTTGACCAACGGGACACATCGACTGTCGGGGAGAATCGGGTTCTGATTATTCCAACCAGTCTAGAGTGTCAGCTTGCGCTAATTCGCCACTTCTTCCTACACTCGAGGTTGATCACTTCTCGGTGGTATATGCGGCACCGATAACTGCATGAGCTGCTACTTCACAAGCAGGGAGAGGCCGGGAACGTATCACCTTGTCCAGCTGACGGACTCGAATCACGCCAGACGCACGTCTCCTGTATCCACGCTGTCCTCGGCTCCTGTTCCTAGGTCGTTAACAACGCACCAGGGACTGCAGCCGATGAGACTTGGGGCGTACAGACGTAAAACCCCCTTGCATACGCACACGTGACTTGCACGACGAAGGATGAACGTCACATGCCAGTCATCAGACAAGCGAAAACGATGACGGTGTTGAGGACGAAATGGAAATAGCAGCTCCCAAAGCGGGACATATATCTACTATTAACTAGAAAGGAGGCAGCGTGACTCGCTATTTTTTTACCTAACGAGGCTAGGAAGCATGTATATTGCAGGGAAATTTCCCATTATGTTTTCAGCACTATCGTTGTGAGGATCTCTGGGGATTGCTTTCATGGTAGAGATAAAGCAAATCATGGCGATTATGCGTAACATCAGGAGTAGTTTCTCCGCTATTCACTGATCACATGCACACAGGGGAACACATGAAACCGCGAGAGTGAATGTGTTACTTTCACCATGGGCTGTGTCAAACGCACTGCAAACACATAGTATTTGAACGACTGGCAACAGATGTAAGTACAAATCACATGGGAAAATCTTCAATATTCAAATGTTTGAACGTGACCTGTTGCTAGGTCTAACCATTCTGAGCTTTAGGCTCAGCATGAAGAATGTTGAATAAATCAATGAGAGTTTTCTTTTCCCCCAAGGGTATACTATCGGACGACAAGTTATCCGTGGGAACATGAATTGCAGGACCATTTGCTACTTACATAGCTCCGTTAAGTGCAGGGTTATTTCCAGACGTCTGAAGTCAAGGAAAACTGTCAGTCAGTACGTTTGACATATTCACACAATCCCTTTTCTCGTACTTTCACGTGAATAGAAACAAAGAGGGAAAACTCCTCAGCTGAAGATACAATTCTGTAATTCTCAGCACGCCATGGGACTCAGCGCTAGTTTTCCAGTGGCGATCCCCCCAAGTGCAAACTAACAGAGTCGTTGGTTCCTTCGAATAAGTACATCCTTGTGACAGAAATGGCTGGGGGAAGGGAAGAGGAGTACAATACATCCACTGGTACTGCACTTTCCATTCACTGTCCAGATCTTGACTCCTAGCGAGGGCAAGGCTCGTGGACCGCCTCCCCTCAGTCCGAACGAGGATGCGAGAGTGAGGCGAACTGCCTGTCTATGGCTTGCTGTCTCTCGCTCTCTGCTGCAGCAACTGGCTCGCTCTCACTCACTGCCTGGCCAGCCGCTAGGGGGCGTAGCTGTGGCGACGTGAAGTTGGCGGCGCAGCGTAAACTGGCGCGTACGTGGGTGCCAGCAGGCATGCAGACTGGTAGTTGGTAGGCAGGTAAGTGGGCAGGTAAGTAGGCAGGCAGGCAGATTGGTAGTTGGTAGTCCAGTAAGTGGGCTGTTAAATAGGCAGGCAGGCAGACTGGTAGTTGATAGGTAGGCAGGTGGGCAGATGAGTAGGCAGGCAGGCATACTGGTAGTTGGTAGGCAGGTAAGTATAGGCAGGTAAGTACGCAGGCAGGTAGACAAACAGACTGGTAGTTGGTAGGCAGGTACGTAGGCAGGCAGGCACACAGACCAAGTATGGTAGGCGGGAAAGTATGTAGGAAAAGAGGCAGACAGGCAGACTAGTAGTTGGTAGGCAGGTATGTAGGCAAGTAAGTAGGCAGGTAAATAGGCAGGTAAGTAGGCAGGCAGGCACACAGACCAAGTATGGTAGGCGGGAAAGTATGTAGGAAAAGAGGCAGACAGGCAGACTAGTAGTTGGTAGGCAGGTATGTAGGCAAGTAAGTAGGCAGGTAAATAGGCAGGTAAGTAGGCAGGCAGGGAGACCTACCGGGTATGGTAGGTGCGAAAGTAGGTAGGAAAAATAGGCAGACAGACAGCCCCTGGTAGTTGGTAGGCAAGTAAGTAGGCAGACAAGTAGTCAGGCAGGCGGACGGACCGGGTAGGTTAGGCAGGAAAGTAGGTAGGAAAAGAGACACAGACAGACAGACAGACAGACAGACAGACAGACAGACAGACAGACAGACAGACAGACAGACAGACAGACAGACAGACAGACAGACAGACGGACAGACGGACAGACAGACAGACAGACAGACAGACAGACAGACAGACAGACAGACAGACAGACAGACAGACAATCAGAGACAGACAGACGGACAGACAGACAGATCTTTTGTTGGGAGGTAGGTAGATGGTTGGGTAGGAAGACTGACGGACAGAAAGACCGGTAGTTGACAGATAGGTAGGCAGGTAGGTAGCCAGATAGGCAGGCTGACAATTAGGCAAGGTGGGAAGCAGGTGGGCTGACGAGAAGACAGTGTGGTAGGCATGCAGGCATGATTACAGCTATGGGTTCAAAACAAGCAGCACCCAAACTATCAACATTGTTCTAGTTGCAGCACGCTAGATTTATTTTTGCGTGGAAAACACATATGACAATTCGCCTTACCACGACCTATACGTAGCAGGCTGTCAAACTTTCGTTCAATGCATGTACTACTGCAAAGACACAAGTGTATTGTGTCGTCACGAATAGACCCCCTGTGGGTTGGGGGCAAGAATATACCCCCTGTGTGTTGGGAGCAAGAATATACCCCCTGTGTGTTGGGGGCAAGAATATACCCCCTGTGTGTTGGGAGCAAGAATAGACCCCCTGTGGGTTGGGGGCAAGAATATACCCCCTGTGTGTTGGGAGCAAGAATAGACCCCCTGTGGGTTGGGGGCAAGAATATACCCCCTGTGGGTTGGGGGCAAGAATATACCCCCTGTGGGTTGGGGGCAAGAATAGACCCCCTGTGGGTTGGGGGCAAGAACAGACCCACCGCGTCTCTGCGTGATTCATAAAAGGCGAATACCTGTGGAACCCCTGGCTTGCCTTGTCCCTATTCTAATCAACTTTAGTGACTGTTTGTGGTCAAAGACCTGATATGCATGTCTCTTAAAGAGGCCAATATGCATAAACATTCATTCATCTTCAAATTCGTGTTGAAGAGACGGGACTACCATAACGTTCATTTCTGGCTCGTGTGTCAAATATTGGACGTCGAGGACACCGGACATGCAGTATATGTACATGTAGACAGCGGAGACAGCAACTGGGATCTGCCCAGACACAAGGAGACATCCCCAAGGTTGAAGTTCACGTGTTGTTCTCTCATCAAAGGCTGCCGCCCAGGTGTGGATTGCACAGATGTTGATGGCACGTGTGAAGACAGAGACTGAAGAGTGTGGCCCATACCTGTCTGCAGTGCCACGTGTTGTACTTACGTAGTTCACCTGTCAACCATGCAAGGTGCATGCTGGTGTGTACGTTTGCGTCTGCATGTTTGTGTCTGCGCGTACAATGATATGTGTGTGTGTGTGTGTGAGTGTGTGTACGTGCATACGTGCGTGCGTGCGTGCGTGCGTGCAGGCGTGTGTGTTGTGTGTGTGTGTGTGTGTGTGTGTGTGTGAACGTGTGTGTGTGAGTGTGTGTGAGCGAGTGTGTGTGTGTGTGTGTGTGTGTGTGTGTGTGTGTGTGTGTGTGAGTGTGTTTGCATGCGTGCGTGCGTGCGTGTGTGTGTGTGTGTGTGTGTGTGCGTTCATGTGTGTGAGTGTGTGCGTTTGTGTTTCTGTGTGCATGCGTGCGTTTGTATGCGTGCGAGCGTGTGTGTGTGTTTATGCGTGTGTGCGTGTGTGTGTATGCGTGTGTGTGTGTGTGTGTGTGTGAGTGTGTGTGTATGTGTGTGTGTGTGTGTGAGTGTGTGTGTTTGCATGCGAGCGTGCGTGCGTGCAGGCGTGTGTGTTGTGTGTATGTGTGTGTCTGTGTATGTGTGTGTGTGTGTATCCGTGCGTGTGTGTGTTCCTGTGCGTGCGTGTGTGTAGATGTGTGTGTGCGTGTTTGCGCGCGCGCGCGATTTCGTGTGCGCGCGTGCTTGCGTGCATGCGTATGTGTGTTTGTGTGTGAAGTCTGAAGCAGACAGGCTGGAAAGCAAGATGGCATGCAGGCAGACTCACAAGTAGACACACTTGTAGGCAAAGAGGTAAGTATGCAAGCAAACAGCCCTGCACGCAGGCACCGCGGCAGATATCCATGCAGGCTGGAGAGGACGACGATAAAAAGACAAGTTGGTTTAACAGTCTCGCAGGCTGACAGGCAGGCTTTCAGGCAGACGAATCGGTAGACAACTTATTAGTCCACCTGTTAGTAGGTTGAGAGAGATAGATGGTCAGCAGGTGAGCAGGAAGGCACCCTGATACGACATTGGCAGGCAGGCAGGCAGGTTATTGGTCAAGCAGACTGAGAGGCAAACTGCAGGACAGACTGATTGAATGACATGGAAATCAGCGAACGCATTTATATGCAAACAGGCCACGGGATTCTGACAGGCAGACTAGACGGTAGGCATACAAGATTGCAGGCAGAATGCTAAGAAGGGAGGCAGGCATGTATAGACTTATTCTTCATCCAGCAGGCAAGCAAACTCATGGCATTTGGAAGATAAGAGGACGTGCAAGCAGGCAGACAAGATTGCAAGCAGAATGTTAAGAAGGAAGGCAGGCATGTGTAAGCTTAATCCAAATCCAGCAGGCAAGCAGACTCATAGCATTTGGAAGATAAGTGGACATGCAAGCAGGCAGACTAGCTAGGAGTTGAATGTTCTAACTGTGTGAAAAACATATACATTGGTTTAGTGGTGGCGTTGATTGCGAGCCTCCTGCTGCCAGGGGGGCATAAGGCATACAGGGGAGTGAACACCCTTCTCCCATTGCAGCAACGGGTCGAGGGAATTACAGGGTCAGATCCAGATCTGGCAGCCTCTCTGTCGTGTAGCCAGCTTTCGCGCTCCGCAACATGTGTGAGCGTTAATCTGTGTATGTGTTTGGTGCAAATGCACGGGAATGAGCGTGTGTGTGTGTGTGTTTGTATGTGTACATCCGTACATGCGTGCATGCGCGTGCGCGTGTGTGTTATGATGTGTGTGTGTGTGTTTGTGTGTGTGTGTCTGAAAGCGAGAGAGAGAGAGAGAGAGAGAGAGAGAGAGAGAGAGAGAGAGAGAGAGAGAGAGAGAGGGAGAGCATTTTACATTCATACGTGTGCGTGCGCACTTCTGTGTATATGTGTATCTGTGAGCGTCGCCACCAAGCTGCGCTGGCCCCAGCGACATCCACGGACTTCCAGTGTCCCCACTGCCTCCGTCTCTACCGGTCCAGACAGCGCCTATGGAGTC
>JAWQFJ010026760.1:90000-102940 GCA_034096865.1 Theodoxus fluviatilis | reverse complement strand
ATTATTCCTGGGAACTCATGCTGGCAGACAGACCCAAACACACCAGTGATGTCAAGCTTCTTGGTCTTGTTTTTGGACCTCAAGGCATCAGAAGCTTGAAATTGAGAACAATCCTGAAATATTGAAAATCATGCTTTTATTCTCTTTTTTGTGGTTTGTTTGCATTTTATCCTTCATCTTTTTGCATACAGTGGATCCTGCTTACAAGAGCCCCCGCTTACAAGAGTGACTTTTGCGAAATCATTTCTTCTTCATGTTTCTTCTTGCATACTAGAATCCCCAGCTTACAAGAGCCATTTTTCGTTGGACAGACGTGGCTCTTATAAGTGGAATCAACTGTATATATAAATTTGTATGGATTACTGAATAGGCACTCTTGAGATAATAAAACATGCATATTACTCTACTAAAATGTGACTTACTTGGACTGGTGTTTTTTTTTGCATCCATCAACCTCCCACTGTGTCACAAACTGCTGGACAGCCTTATCTTGGTGGAAAAACAAGTTTCCATGTCTGGACTTTGTGCCACTGTCACCGCGCTCTTTGTGGACAAGGCCAAAGTTACCATCAAGTGCAATCACTGAACGGCTGGGGTCCTGCAGAAGTGAAAACAGAAACAACACACACACAAAATCAATCACTTTCAGTGATTCACATTTTCTGATTTTTCATTGTAAGAAAAACTGGATTAAATGATTGTAGTATACTTTTATGTACATATTAGTTTGACCTGTTGACACAAATCATTTGGATCAAAGCGATATAAAAACGCTCACACTAGACCTACCATAAAAAGAGTGGACCACAAGGTGCTCTCCCTGTGCTAATAGCGTGTGCACGATCCAACTTTCCCCCAGTACCTCAGAGACATCATCCCTCTCCACAACCCCCCCAGATGTCTTCGCTCTGCTTCCCAGTCACTGCTGGCTCCACCCAGTAGGGCCGGCCAAATAGGGAAGCGCTTGGGTCACCGCTCGTTCTCCTACTGTGGTCCAACCCTGTGGAATGCGCTCCCCCAGAACATGCGAGAAGCGAAGTCACTAGAGCACTTCAAGAGCACTCGGAAGACTCACCTTTTCTGACTTGGGATCTGTGTAAATAGTCTTAAATGAAAGGAGATACCTGACTGAAAGACTGTGCACTAGTCTCTGTTTTTGTTAACAAAATTTCTCCCTTCCCCCCAATCTCCTGCGCCTTGAGCATGCTGCCAGCATGGATATGTGCGCCATACAAGTGGACATCATCATCATCATCATGTTCCATTAACCAAAGACTTTATTTTGCCATGCTTTTTAGAAGCACAAGTGCTCTTGTCATAGAATTTCTTTTTCAGGTGCCTATGGTTGACCTAATTCCCAAGCAAGCCAAACCTTGAAGCTTTGTGAAATCAGGTCCCAATGTAATCAATTGACGTTATGAGTTGAGCATATTATTATAAGTTATGGATACAATGCACGTTGACATGCTGATCAAAAACATTTATAACTTACAAGTCAAAATTCCAGAAAAAGAGGTTCAGGGTGAGTGGTTTTTATTTCGGGACATGATTTCACAAGACTTGGATGCGTGGGTCAATATGATGTTTTAAAAACGGATTTTAACGGCTTCTGTTCAAAACTAGATTCTGGAAATTTATTACAATCTGATTCAATCGGACCTAACTTCAGTTAGTGTTCTAAATTTCAAGAAAATCCGTCCATTAATTAGTTTCTTAGATATGACACCTGACACACAGACTGACAACAATTAATATTAATATTGACCCCTTGCCTGTTGATTGCGACATGAACATTTTATACAAGGACAAGAATCATGCATCTTATGTCATGACCGTCAAAGAAATAACTATGGTCATAACCTTAAACAATGAAAGAATAAAGAATAATTAGGGGTGCGTGTTGGCTGAATGGGCAGAGCAATGGCAGCCTGTTACCTATGCCAGCCTGTGAGTAATGCCACTAACTGGTGGTCATTCTATCATGGGGTCAGATCCTGCTGGCAGCAGATGATATCTCACACTGAATAAAGAATTTTAGGCTCGGACAAGTATTGTCGCTTCTCCTCCAGTCCAGGTCCTCCCACAGAAAAATGTGTAATAGTATAGGACTTAAAGTAGGCGCGACAATATGGGTCCGCGCTCTCTATTGACGAGAGTAATCCATTTATCATAAAAGTGACCCCAAAAATTATGAAAAGAAACAAAGAAAAAAGAAGGCAGAACATGTTAATTTAAATTACCATTTTACAGATGGCACATGAATGCAGGTCCACCAGCTCAGGACTCCCTTTGCGCATCATCTCACTCCGGTGGTGACGATATTCGTTGATGGCCCCTAGGAGATTTCTGTAGAGATTCTTGTTGGCACATGCCTTCAATCCCATCAGAAAGTTCAACTCTTTCAGGGATGATGCAAAGGCCTGCACTGTCATGCTGCCATAAAGCTGCATGCATGCACACAACTCCATCAACTGCATGGTGAATGCAAATTGGGGGTTGGAAGGAGTGGCTGGCCATAGTCCATGTCGCAGCAGGGTCACTGCAAGTTCCTCATGGCCACATGACCAGACTTTGACATCCAAGGAGAAACCTGAAAAGAAAAAAACACCTCAGTCCAAAACTTTTCAAGACTGCTAGGTTTTTACTAACTTTTGTAGCACAATAATTAAGTGCACAGCATGTATATGTGGAGTCAGGCAGCACAGTTGGTTAGTGCACTAAGCTAGCAACCTGAAGGTTGTGATTTGAATCCTGGGTGGAGTGAAGTTTTCCCATATTCATGACCCCATAACCAACAACTTAATTGTCTGCTAGTGTCAGTATAATGTGACTAGTGGTCCCTTTGGATATATATATGCTATCATTAGGGCTGGAGACAACAAACCACACAATGGGCTACCACCCTCTACGTCAGATAAACCATCTTTTCTGTCTTACTCTATATATGCTACTCGTATCATATTGTTATTGGCGGCCGCCGTCAATCTTGTGAGGTGATTGATAAGCGCTCTTGGGAAATATTCCAGTTTGTTTTTACACTGTCTGCTATGGCAGTCTCTGTTGCACTTGGTGCACTTGCATGCAGTCACCAGATCAACATTCTGTCAAACATCTTAAATAATTCACCTTGATGATCGAAAACAACCAGGTCCACAACTTTTGTCTCATCACATCTGTGCCCAGGCAACTGCGTCAGCAATGTGGTTGCATTCACTGGCATATACAACATGTCCTCCTGCAATCACAGAAAAAAGAAACATTTAAAACTAATTAAAGCAAACACCGGCACACTATTCAACTCAGCTTCATGTTAATTAATTTGTATTGTTAAACATTTGTTTACATCCATGTGCCAGTGAAGCAAAAAATTCCCTAAGCTAAAGAAATAATGATTTGTGCCCATCCCAATTAGACTTATCAGGTTTTCCATGGCCTGTGGGAACCCTTCCAGTGGATAGAAATTTTGTGTGGCTATAATATAAGATAAACAGGCGGCTTTTCACTCTTTCTGAAAAAAAGAGAGGTTAATTTCCTCTAGCTCTACAGCCTGTGTTAAAGTGGCGTCTATAAATAGGTTTAACAAGTGTGCTGGCTAAAAAATCCAGTGGATAAGGGAGGGTACTATGATCAACAGGTGTGTTTGATACATGGATATATATTTTAGGTATATATATATCTATATACATAAAGCTGAACTTTCACAACCGTTTGTCCGGTATATACGCCTCCGTGCGAGCACGAATGCACGCAAAGTTTGGTGTGTTGGACCCCCCTGATTTTTCAGGTGAATATAGGGGGTGGGAGTGAGAGGGAAAGTGTCAACTGGAGGTCGAGGGCAACTGCAGGTTCTTTTAAACCAGATCACTGGTCCAAACAGTTACATAAGGTCAACCAATAACGTACGGTCCACCAGGCCCCATAGAGTCCCTGCTAGTGTATATATATATGGAAGGGTAAAGGATCACTTGAATATTCTGAGTCGGATGCCATAACAGAAATTTGCTGGAAAAAAAGAAACATAAAAAGCAAGTGGTGTTACTATTACCTTCCAAATATAAGGCTTGTGAAAGTGCAGAATGCTGTGAAACTCATTGGAACACTGGTGGCAAAAGAAGGCATTAGGACCACAGTCAGGACAAAGGATGATGCTGTTTTCCTCTTTTCCACATCGGACACAATTGGTTGCAGGTTCCAGGCTTTTAAGATGGGTGTCCAGCAAAGTCTGGCGAAGATCTGCCCATCTGTTCTGCTCTGAACGTTGTCTCTGGGCATGAGCACTTTGTCCTGAAAGAAACAACAAAAAACCAACGTATAAATCGTGCATATAATATCATGTACAAGCATACAAAAGTGTATCATTGAAGAAAATTAAATAATGTGAATCGAAATATCTGAGTGGCAACATCAATTCATAATTGTTACTACTCAATCATATCGGTTACAATGATGAGTGAAGCTTGCTGAAGAGGGGAGTGGAGGCAGGGGGTGAAAGGGATCAGTGCTTCCAGATCCAGTTTGAAGGAGGGATATTAACGTTTTGACTCCCAACTAATTTTACAACAAAAACACCAAAGTTAGTAACGTTCTCAGACAGAAATTGTGTAAACACCAACTTGTAAAACTAGAAGTGCATCTATCCAGTGCTAGTTTGGTGGCAATATAACTTCCCGGAACAGACGTGGCAGAAATTAGGTCAATATTAATGACATTATGGTTGGAATAGGACGCAACGGGAGTCCAAGGGTTAACTCTTTGTCTGTTGGTCGTATACCGCAACAACTCATTTCGCCAAGTTTGTTGATTGCATTATTTGACACGAGACCTGCACCCAGACAGTGACATTCAATCTTTACCACCTGAATCACCCAAAAGAGCCCGGCAGGTGCCCTGTGTGTTTTATAACTTAACTGCTTAACACTATAACAGTGTACATACCTTGTTCATATGTTACTTTTTATAGTTACAAAACTGTTTAGTGGACAATTTCAATGAATCCAGTGGACACATCAGGCACTTCCAACCACCCTTGGGCACCCAGAAGGTACAAGATTTTGTTTACGAAGTGAACTCAGGTGGTAAAAGGTGAAGCGTAGATGACGCCAATCACAAAATTAATGACAAAAGTCCTTGGAACCTATGCATGCACTTGTTGCTGCTTCACCCAATGTACGGCCAAAAAAATATATAACGAGGGTTAGAGCAAGATTTTAGTCTATTTATAGTACACTTTTTAAAGGGACTGGCTACCCTGCCATTGTATCCTGTATCAAGATTTTAATGAAATGATTTTTTTTAAGATACTAGAAGTCTTACTCTTGACATTGACAGGATAAAAAGGGCACCTCGCCGTGCTACTTTAACTCTTTCCGTACCAAGTTTTTACAGAACACAACACAATTATTTTCTACACAGAAAAACACACCCGGTAGTGCTCTTTTGAGAGTGTGTTGTGCCTCTAGAAGAAGATACTACATGCATTATGAGGCATATCATTTTGAAGGAAGACCCTAGAAGACTAAAACCAAAAAAAAGTTACTTGTCTTTAGCAAGACTGAGAAAGCATGTTTGAAATTACACACTTGTTTCAAAAACCAAGAAATAGGAGCATGCTGAATTTGAGCTTACCAAGCAATATCTTGGTAATGATCTGGCTGATCCTTTCCAGAATTTCACCACACAATTATCATCCATTGGAAAATGCCCAGTCAAAATTTAAAATAAATCTCTTTAACAGTTTTCTAGCACTGACATAAAGAAGAGACGAACCGTCCATCAAAATGACAGTCACTTCCACATCAGACGCTGAACTGGAATCTCGCTGCACAAATACACGTACTGACTAACTAAAGGGTTTATGAATTCTTCACCAGCATCGATTGTAGATCTATTCATCTCCACTATCGCTGTCCTCAATCACAATCACAATCAGTCCACAAAAGTCGCATTAAACCTCACGCTCCGCGTTAGACGTTCATCTAATGTTGTGGGAGAGCTCTCTACTGCTGTAAAACCACATTGGGTAAGATTGTTTTCATCGATAAATTCTGCGTCGCAGCGGCCTAGTCGTTAAAAGGCCGAAATAGCTCGCTTGGTTATTGATTCATGCAAGAGAGCACCGATAGTGGAGATGAATAGATAGATCTACAAAAATCCAAGCACAAAGTTAATTTTCTTGGGGACATTTTGTGACTAAATTTATTTCTTTGGGGGGTTATTTTTATAGCTCTTTTTACCTGCTTCTGCAGCTGGTCCTTGAGGTGTGTCCGTGTTATCAGCTTCTTCGTTCACATCAGGCACCACATTCCTAGTAGTACTACCAAGCGAAATAGTACTAGTAGTAGTACTAGTACTAGTAGTAGTAGGCCAAGTTCTTCTTCTTGTCGAGTGTTGAGGTTTGTCCATGGCCTTCGAAGTTGTTGTAGAAGGGCTTGTGGCATTCAGGTCTACCCATTTCTTTCGCTTTCGTCCGGGAGAGTCAAAATCCTCCACCTCAATCCATTCTGGCAAATCCTCAACCTTTACTTCAAAACCTCTGCCCCATCGCTTTTTCTTCGTTCCGAGAGCCGCCATTTTTTCGGGGTTGAGTTAAAATTACGCTCCACCCACCGATAAGATATAAACGTGAGACAAGGGAAAAAAGAAGAGAAGGAAATATTTATATTTTAAAATTGGTAAAAATCTATGCTAGAATTTTATATTTACTAATCAAAAATGAAAATAAAATAAATTTCGGGGTTCAGCCGTTTTTCCTTTGTTCTTCACAGCTGTAGGCCTACTGTTCATTCATTCTAGGCGTCATGGCAAGCATCCGCTGCTATCGAGCCAAGAGTATACTTTCAAAGGATAATATGCATCCTTTGGCCTGCTGCGCAGCATACGAAACACATCATTTACTTACGATTGTAGCTTTGTGCAATGGGTGCACCATCACCATCATCATCATCATCATCATCATCATCATCATCATCATCATCATCATCATCATCATCATCATCATCATCATCATCATCATCATCATCATCATCATCATCATCATCAATATCATCATCATCATCAATATCATCATCATCATCATCAATATCCTCATCATCATCAATATCAGCAGCAGCAGCAGCAGCAGCATCGTCGTCATGATCGTCGACATCCCCTGTGGATTGGGGTACAGTATTGACCCACACCCTCTCCCCTTGCGTTTCAAAAGAGGTCAGTTACAAAGGAAATCCTGACTAGACATGCTCTTATTCTAACCAGCTCGATGATTTGTTGTAACCAAAACGGGTAAATAGCCTACAAACGCTGACAGGCCTAAATCTCCATCCATCCATCTATTTTTTCATCCATCCATTCATCCACTAATTTTCCATCCATTTTCCATTCATCCATCAATTTTTTATCCATCCATCCATCCATATTCATCCATCCATCCATCCATCCATCCATCCATCCATCCATCCATCCATCCATCCATCCATCCATCCATCCATCCTCGTCGCTACTGTCGTCGTTGTAATTGTCACATCAACATCTCTACCGCTGCCATGGCCACTCTTGGAGAAGTCTCCATCATCTCTAAACACAATGACGACACCGAAGACTCCGACAACCGTGGCATCTAAACGATGTAGGTGTCAGTCAGTCACTGTGGGCCCCTCCATTTTAAACATTCCAGCGTACGACAATAATCATGATCAATACATTTCTGATCTTTTATACAGCATCCCCCCTCCCCACCTCTCCCCTCTCCTCCCCCACCCCCACCCCCACCCCCTCTTCTCGCCTTCCCCACTGAATCTGAACTAAACCATGCAACCGTGTTCATAACAGGAAGATGGTCTGTTGCCAAGGGGTAGAGGATGGGAAGGGATTTTCCCCCAATGCCAGGACTGAATGTACAATATGTCCGTTTTGGTTTTTCGCCTCGGAAAGTCTTTCAAATCCGAGCAACGTCCACCTAACTAACGCACTCTACCATTTCTTTGACTACATTCGTACGTAAGAACAAAGGTGTAATACGACGATTTTGTCAATAAAAGTTTAAATATAGGGGCCTAAGAATATTTCCCACTCAAATTTACCGGTAATTGATGTAAACTAAAACTAATTAGTACAAGAATCAAGGTCTATCGCTGACGGGTTTTGAGGCCTATCAACAAATCAGATACTCCCTACTCAACAGCCTCGATTTGAATGCCCGGAGTTAAAAGCAATAACAATGATCCTCCCCCACCAGGTTGGATCGGTTATTACGGACGTAAATGGACTAGAACCCCCCCCCCCCCCCAAATCATTCATTCATACTGAGGACGAGAACTGCAGAGTCCCATCCAGCAGCCTTCAGCCACAGTATGCTATCAGCGGAATTCTTGAGTGCTCATGAGTCCTGCTCGTGATTTAATACTGGTGGCAAGTAAGCGATACAGAAACTGTCACAGAAAGATTTTCGATTCCGAATAGCAAGCATATAATTTAAGCACTCTTCGATCAGTTTGTCAAAATTTGTTCACAAATACAGTGAGTACAAAGATAATTTCATCAAGAGGTGAAAAAAATCAACGCATGCGTCTAAGAATGTTTCAATTCGAAGTTACCTCATGAAACCATTTAATACAAAAATCATGCTTATCGCAATCATACAATGCGGGCAATGAGCCAATCACACGTATCCTTCCAAACTGCTTTGGCATGTATACCGGAAGTCGAAGGTCCTACCACAGTTACAAACATAGCCTTGTCAAGATGGACATCCTCCTGTGGACTCTTGCCTTGCTCTGGCTGGAGCACGCCGTGAGGACCTCTCCTGCTTCACAGTTGATCTCCGCCCACTTGTCATCCCCCACCGCCGAAAATGCGGACCACCGAGTGGTACACTTGAGCTGGCCGGAAGAACCGGAGGAGCTGTGACCAATCGTGTGCTCGTTTATGTGATCCACTTGGTGAATTAAACCAGTGTAATCCGTGAAGGGATCTTTGGTGGTCGGAAGGTTGATGGTGTCTGTGGGAATGAACAAAGAACTATGTCTGACCTCCCTAAATCATTGTCACATTTATCCTATTTTAATTTATAATACACGTTTGCAGTTGTACATGCATGCACAGTTTACGAAATATTGGTGGGAAGACATGCTTCCTCAGCAGAAGACTATGCTCGAGGTTTTCTGGACATGTGCAAAGTTGAGATGTCGAACGCCGGAAAACGAAGATATGCACACGAAAACAAATACATACATACATGTACACGCAGAAATACGCGTACACACCCATGCAAACACACATATACATATAACACACATAGGCACACTCTCACACACACACACACACGCACACACACGCACACACACACACACACACACACACACACACACACACACACACACACACACTTCAAACATGTCCACTCACGAAAATTAGCTGGCACAGTGACGACCACTGTGGCTCCTTGCTTGCCCAGGGAAAAGGTCTGATGGCGGATGGGGTTTCCCTTGTGCGTCACGATGACTTCGTAGTCTCCATGGAAACCTCTGACGTGGAAGTCCGTACCCTGGGTCAGCTTGTGAGTGACATCAGTGCTCCACGCTTTCTTCACCAGATCAATGTAGCGACGCCCCGCAGCATTTATCTGTGAACGTGTGCATGCTGAGGGGTCGCTAGTGGATGCCGTGGAGAAGTCAAGCAGACGTGTTCAAAGCATCTCTCTGTAAAGTCACGTTATTCTAAGAATACATTGCAGATCGTCCGGATGTCATGGTGGTGGGGTTGTGGGTCTCTATCTAAATCCTTATTGAGGACACATTTTACTTCTTCAGTGCACAACGTAGTCAAGACAAGTTTAATCTTTAATGATAGGCCTACTCCTTGGTATATGTAACCGCTTTAGACACACAAAACTGGTCCTTTTGGCCTCATTTGCTCAAATCAAGGACTATTTTCACCATAAGATATTTCTTTTGTCTGTGCCATTAGAGATGTACAATGGTTCATACGTGAGTATCCTGATAAGGTGTTTAACGTGACGTACTCTGACAGGTAAAGAGAAGCCAAACGATTCACGGAGTTCATTGCTTCTTCAATCGGTTCAGACTTTACAACAAAGTTTACCGTAACATTCCTAACGTCAGACTTCTAAATAATCTCACTTTAAAATCTAAGGTATCTAATCCTTTTCAGTCTTTTTCCTTAGTCGTCTTTATCATATTAAAGTAAAGGACATCTGAGAAGTAAAAATATCTAATTTAAAGTTTTACGTCATCTTGTCTGCTCTGCAACATTGTCGTGTTATTAATGATTCACAGTGCATAAACTTTTTGCTGATACCATCAAATTATTGGACAAACCTGGGCCGTTGATATGATGCATAATAACGCTAACAACTAGAGCGAGTACAAGACAGATACTCATGTGCAACTATGATTCACGTTAAATCTTTTGTAATGCTGTTATGAGGGGAAGTTTGTGTGCCTAGTGTCCTATGTGAAAGATATTACTCTGATTCGATCCAAGAATTCAAGTATCTTGAAAGTCGTTTGGAACGAGCTATGATTAAACACTACATTTACTTCGTGGTCACAGTGAATTTTTTAATGTTGGAGGGTGTTGAGGAAAGGAAAGGTGAACGTGTGGGGGTTGTCTTCACAGTGAATGCAGGGATCTATGCACTACATGTATGTCCACAGATTTGCAGGAGTGCTGAAGCTTAAATTTGTCCTGCTCGTTCACCGTGCCTGACACCTACGTGATAATGGCGACCTGACACCAGAGCCGCTTCATCTCCGCGCCAGTGCTTTGGTCCCCAGAATCCCCACAGAATGATGCCCTCCACTGCAGGATGGCTGAGGAGGACCTTCATGGCGATCTCCAGCCAGTCAGCGCGCTTATTCTCATCAGGAGTCCACACGTCCAGCTCCGTGGCCCACAGCGGGTAGCCGCTAGAGGCCAGCATGTCCAGGTTTTTCTGTAGAAGGGTCAAAGATGCCAGAGAAATCTCTAGTCAATCTATAGAGAGGGCAGGGGCGTCGCTATCTTCTGTTGACTCCGGATATATAGCAAACACCTCAGACAGTTCGTCGTACGTCAGAGTCAAAAGAAGTCTGTTTTACAATTGTATTTATAGTACCGAGCGTGAAAGCATGGTGCATATCTTTCTCACAGTTGTCCAACGGTTCTGGGGGTATTCGTATTGATGAAATAATGTGTTATATCGTGGCTTTACCGACCGACCGTGCCTTTTTCAACATGCGAAAAATGTCTCTTGACTTTTGCTCGCCAGCTCTGAGTCTCCATAGATTCAGTTAGATGTGCTCCTTCTGCTGTGACCTTTGAGCCTCGCAGTCTGCCTCTTGACCGTCCTCTCCAAATTACAAAAAGTACACGCACTTCTGACAACTACCTGTCGTCAGAATCAAAGTTGTAAATGATGTTAATGAGTGATTGTTACCACTGATTAATGCAGTCGTAAGAAACGGTTCTGCCAGAACAGTCATCAGCAACAAATGAAGTGACAACGCCTGACCTTCATGAGCGTGGCGTCCGGCTGGGTGTTGTTGGGGAAGTGACACTGGACCCCAAGTCCGTACAGCCCCACGTTGGCAGCCCTGAACTCCTTGGCTTGCTGTAGGTACGCCTGTTGATATGCAAAAAGGCACATGGAGAAAATGGATGGAGTAGCAGTTCTGCCCTTTCAAGTGCACTGTTGATAAAACTATGGAAAAAAAAACAAACACACACACACACACACACACACACACACAGTCACACACACACACACACACACACACACACACACACACACACACACACACACACACATGTACACACCACACACACGTGATTGTGGGCTTTCCAACAGTCTGTTACTGTGTTTGTCGTCAGGAGCCAATAAAAACCGCTGGCGCTGAACCTCCAGGTTTTGGCATTTAAAAAAAGATCGGGTTCGAACCCGCAACCTCTCGAGAAAAGAGGGGGAAAACACACACACACATAAAAACACAAAAAACCACAACCTCTCGAAAAAAGAGAAGAAAAAAAAAGTTTCAGCGCAGAATCAAACCTGGTCATGCATGACCAAGAGTCGAACGCTCTACCAGCTGAGCCATTAGAGAATTGCTATGACGGAGTGTTTGTAAAGCATGTAAATCCACTTCTAAGCTATCCGCCCAGGAACAATCAACCATATATTTTCAACATGATGGATAGGTTCAGGAAGCTCCTATTATGACATGTTTTGCTTTCCTTTGGCATGTCATAGACGCTGAATTAACACTCACACAGTCACACAGAGGAGGAAGTGTATTATAGATGTTCAACCCAGACATGTGCATTCGTACTCATTCAGTGATTCACGCACACACCGTGTGTGGTTACCGTGGTTACGTTGTGTTTTCTTCGCGTAGACACTGATCTATATCTAAATACGTGGAGTAGATAGAAAAAATGGCTAGCAAGAAAAAAGAGAGAAAGGCAAGGGCAAAAAACTTCAGTGAAACCGAAATGAGTGTGTTGGTCCTGAAATGCGCCGCTTACATCAAATCTAAGCGCAAGAAGGACTTGCAGGACGGGCGTGAGGCTGGTGTTGAGGAAGAATGTGAAGTAGACGTGCTTGCGAACGTGGAAGAATGTGGAGGTGGTTTGTAACTTTGTTCATGTAGCAAAGAACGTGTATGATTACTTGTGTTTGTGAGTGTAGATTGTCTATGAAAGAATGTGTAGAGTTAACACGTGCAAAATGCGTGATAGCGTCATAAGTGCCTGACGACGTCATTCTTTCGGTTGCTGTGCCTTTGAATAATTCTGGGTTCGACGGATTTCTTTATGGATCTCGTCGGTGATGGCCAAGATTTCCTTTCGATGGAATCGAAACTTTCTGAACACCTCTTCATCATTAAATACTTCTAACGGGTGCCTTTGGTCTCGGAATACTCGGTTTTTCCTTAACAGATTGTCATGA
>JAWQFJ010026760.1:72500-87500 GCA_034096865.1 Theodoxus fluviatilis | reverse complement strand
GACGTAGGGTAATTTAGAAAACTATTTTAGCCCCACAAATGGATAGAAAGTAGCAAAGTGAAACCAATACGTTTATGTCTACAACTGCATTTCAGTGCGTGCATATTAACAAGGAACGCAGATGGTTTCACCAAAGAACGTAAGTTACACAAAGAAGGCGCATCCGAGGCTTTCCCTATACGAAAAGTGATGACGCTTGAAAAGCAGCGCCCTCAAGCGGTTGTGGTGTAGAGCAGATCAAGGGAAGTAACCAGACCACAATACAACATGTAAATACATTCGATGTTGCGCGAATGTATCGGCGTGTTTCTCATTAATCCCGAGCACATCTGTCAACAAGATTACCTTGTAAATTGTAGCAAAATGACTCCCTGCAGTAAAGCTGGTATTTATGCACCTTTTGTCCCCGTTTACATTGTGATATAAAGCTTACAATTGATACGGAATTGGTGAATGAAAACAGTCAAATTCTACTGTTTGTTTTCTATTTTTTTAATTCACACAACCATCAGACCTTTTGATGATATTCAAGTTTGTGCTGTTGGTGACGGAATCGTAAAACCAGACTATTGCAGCATGCCAAATTCTAATTTTTTATTCAGAAATTAATTTCCCCCATTGAATAGTGATTAGTGAGCTAAAGAGCGTTGGTTGTTGATTGAATAAAAGGGAACTTATGAAATTTTTACACTGCTTTGCATATTCATAATTATTGTGAAATTTATCGTTCCTTTGGTTTGTTGTTCTTTACTCGGGCTGTCCTGTGTTTAGCAGTCGCTCTGATAATTCGGTCATCAGGTCACGTGACGCCAGTCGATTTAGAGCTCGACACGAGAGACTATTCGAGCAGCTTCGTTCACGAAATATCTGTAAATCTAGGGTTAGGTATAAAAAGACCGACAAAGCGAGAGAGAGAGAGACAGACGCGACTGACATGAGTCAGACACGAGCAGCAGATGCGACAGAGTTAAAGTGAGAGCTTAACTTTGTAAGTCCTCTGCGACACTGTGCGTAGAGTGAAGCGAGTACGACGACGATTACTGATTTTCATCACTGTGTAGCGATCAGTTCGTGAATAGAGTTTATCGAAAACGACCACCAGTAGTGTTTGTCACTTTGATTTACCAGCGCAAGCCAGGAGAACCCCCGCACAACAAGAGTAGAGTGCAACATTGTCTTATAGTCTGCCCCACTGACAGTCATCACACACACACGTAGATCCGCCGTAGACCCGAGTCTCAACTGTACAGTGTCCCATCAACTGTAAAGCTTCGCTTTACGCTGGCAATCCTTGATTCTGCTGTACAAACCACCACTACTGTTAACACAGTAACTATGCCTGGTAAGGTGAAGGGTTCTTGTAAGCAATTTTACTGTAAAATACAATTTTAAAACTCAGCATTACTCTATATGTTTACTGCAGCACCACCACAGCCGCTTGGGGGCGCTAACGTCACTCGTTTCGCACAGACGCGCGTTATGATCGTTCTTTGTGTACTTAGGTTCTCTGGTTTCACTCACCGTTGTGTATGTGCCTTTAGAGACAACGTCGTAGTCGTTGAGGAAAAGCTTGACGCTGGGGTCGGCTTGGTGGGCCTTGGAGTAGATCTTCTGAGTGAAGTGGGGATCTCGCGTTTTCTCCTCGTACTCCTGGCCGTGCAGCACCTCGTTGTTCACGTCCCAGTGCTCCAGTCTGGCACACGCGACTCGGGTGAGCCAAGGCACCAACCTCCTTCCACATTCCTCGAACCAACATTCTGGCCTGCTAGCTACAGTATATATCTGAACATCTTTCTCGACATTTGACATCTTTGCGGTAGCAGTACGAACATTGTTTTCGTGAGACTTATGGCGTTTTTAACCTTGCCTCTGCCGTAGTCATTGAAACCACTTTAGTCCTTCGATTAGGATAGATTTGACGTCATCAAAAATCAGTGTAGAACTCTACTTCCTGGGCTCCATGTTCGGAGTAACTTTTTTTTGTTCCAGTGCATTAAAAACTAAATTAACATTTTGCACGCGTCTATGAAACAACTTGTAACTATCATTGTTAATAAGTCCTATCTGATGTTAAGCTAGGCTGCAGCGTACCTAATCACTGATTGGATTATGATGTTTATACTCAATGTCCACAAGAACAGAACCTACTTTATATTATGAAATAGGCGAAGACAGAGATAAATGAGATTTTTGACAAATAAAAGATGCTAATGAGATTTCAAGTCGCGTTCAGAGAAATGTACACCAATAATAAATTTAAATTGTTGGTCAGGAAATAGAATCAAGCAAACAACAGCCGAACACAAATGGACTGCGTGTGATGTCGGCGAGAACAAGAGCATATGTGGACATATTTATCATGCATTTTTATAGCATTACCTTCAATGTGCTAGAAATCACCACAGAAGCCACATAAAAGTAATGTGCTTAATAGATACATATAACGAAGAGGAAGCAGCTATACGGTTTCGTGCCATCAGTGTACATGTACATGCAGATCTGGAAAGACGTACTTGCCCCTGGTGACATTGAGGACGTAGTGGATGCGATCGTCAATGGTCTGACGAAGCTGGGCAGCAGAGAGCTGCAGGACCCAGTCAGGGTTGAACATATTCACATCCCAAAACAGGTTGTGACCTCGCACCTTCACCCTGCGTAGAAAAGGGGCACAGCTCGGGTAAGAGCAACAAGAATATTCAAGCCTTCACCCTGCGTAGAAAAGGGGCACAGCTCGGGTAAGAGCAACAAGAATATTCAAGCCTTCACCCTGCGTAGAAAAGGGGCACAGCTCGGGTAAGAGCAACAAGAATATTCAAGCCTTCACCCTGCGTAGAAAAGAGGCACAGCTCGGGTAAGAACAACAAGAATATTCAAGACAAGAGGCGTGTGTGAAATAACTTTGGCCCTGTGCCACTAAATCTGTCGTTTTGTTAATTTGTGGCAATTTTGAGATTTGCATACTTTAAAAAAGGAAGAGAACAAGCTTTCTAATGGTGCAAACATGATAACAGTGTGATAATTGATTAAAGAAAGCAACGCACATTCAAAGTTTTGCACCCTCATAACTTGTATTATGAGGAAAATACATATGAAGTCGGTATAAGAAATATTCCGACATCACATGACGTGCCCTTATTCGCCTTATTCGAAGCTTTTTTCTGGAGTCGTATATTGTAATTCCAGCCCATCAAAGTCTTTGGAATTAGAAGCAGGAGAGACATCTCGTTCCCTCTAAATGCATGTAAGACAATTTTTGGACATGATTTCACGAATGCGAGTATTGATTGCACCTTTTCTGTCTTCATTTGTCGGAATCAATCTATCACAGCAGCAATTACAAGGACAAGCACGTGCAATAGAACTGTCTTTGGTCTACGCAGGTCACAGACATTTTTATTTTCCGGTCTGTTTCATCTTCATACATTAGCTAAGAAGTATCCTTATTGTCACAAAAAATTACATTTTGAGAGTCATCACTAATTGTCAGAAAATTATTTACTTTTGTTAACATGAACGCTTCATCTCGGAAAAGCTTCCATGAACGAGCCACACGAGTGGACTCGTCCGAGGAGAGGGGTGTGAGAAAAACAGCCGAGCTGGCGGGAAATACAAACTGGCGGGACGCAACATTTGACTGAATCGTCAAATTCCTGTGTCATTCTGTGTATGAATCACTGCGAGTTCAGTGATAATTAACCAACCAAGATCGCTTGCCAGTCAGATGCTATTACTTATTGGCTTGTACGGCCCGCAGCTTGGCCGTCTTTCCACACCCCTCTCGTCGTATGTCCACTAATGTGGCCCGTTTATGGAAGCTTCTCTTTCGTCGCTTTTTCTGCTTTCTTTTTGGGGGCAATTAAATATGCACTGTGTGGAAAACGTGACATGAGGGTACGCACCCATGACTATGCAGGACACCGATAGCCTTATCCGCACCACTGTAGTCTGGACGATCCTGCAAGAGAAGACAACTTCAAATGAAAGAATGTCTTGGCATTGAAGTGAACGCTAGGGCGACAGATCATTCGTAATCTCTCTGGGTAATTTATAGGGAAATACCAAAGGTATCCCCGTCATTGAAAGAGCAAGAGAGCGAGAGAGAGAGAGAGAGAGAGAGAGAGAGAGAGAGAGAGCGTGAGCGAGAGAGAGAGAGCGTGAGCGAGAGGGAGAGAGCGTGAGTGAGAGAGAGCGTGAGCGAGAGCGAGAGAGAGCATGAGCGAGAGAGAGCGTGAGCGAGAGAGAGAGAGAGAGAGAGTGAGAGAGAGAGAGAGAGAGTGAGAGAGAGAGAGCAAGATAGAAAGAGAGAGAGAGAGAGAGAGAGAGAGAATTGTTGAATCTAAGAAAAACAAAATATTGAATTGCATACTTTACTTGTCTTGGATGTTTCAAATACTAATAGGCAAATAGTACAACGTTTTGTGTCGTAGGCCCTTCTTATAGTGTGCTTATTGTCTTCTCTCATTCGGCAATCGCCACGACAAGCAAAAGAATTGATTTCAATACATTTTGTTTTTGTAGGGAAAAGTCTTGTAAATTAAAAACAAAGACCTCCTTCATACAGATAAAATATATTGTGCACTCAGTGCATTCGCACCACCGCAGGCAACCGACCCTGTCTCCAGAAGACCACTTCCAGTAGTAGGAGTCCATGGTTTCCCAGCTGAACATACTGAAGAAAAGCTCTCGCCATTTCTCCAGGCCCGGATCATTCACCATTTGTTCGGGCGCAGCCGATCCGAAAGGGAAAGCGTGCTTCGTCAGTCGGACCTGAAGAATGCAGACGTTCATGCTGACCAATGCTTCAGCCTATCTTGGATTTATATTTTTGTGTTTGAATGATATTATTGCTGCTTCCGTGTGTCCACAGCCTTGTCAATTGATCACTAGAAAGAACACGTCATGAATATTATGTTGTATTCTGCATAGTTTTATACTTCTTTCGGTGACATCAGTAGCCATATTATTCATATGGCGGGGATAACTCTTTTGATTACTTGTTGATGTGTGCTCATGCATTTTGGGTAAAACACATTTCATTATGATAAAGCTTTCTAAGTATGTAAAATATTTGAAAAATAACAAAATCTGGAAGTTCTATTCTTACTACACCGTGACATTTGTTTCGAAATTTGGAAGTGTTTATAATAGTGACACCAGGCTCGGTTCCAAGTGGAAAAATAAAATTTCTGAGACTTGCATAGCTTATTCAAATACGTGGATAAGCACCTTAAAGATGATACATAGAGAACACATTCCTAGTGTAGTTAGTGCTAATTCAATTAATTCTTCAAACTTTGGAAAATGACTGACATGTAGAGGTGTGTAAACGATTGTCTTAGAATTGTTTATTCTAGAGAGTAATGTCCCTCATTTTCAACTGAACCTCTTTAAATAAATTCGTTGTCTCCAATGAACTTTTCAGAATTTGACGTGGATTAACATTTGAACAAAAATACAGCTGCTGTGTTACAAGCAATCAATCAGAGTTAAAAATTTTGTATTGACTTCTTCTTGAGAACAATTTTCATATCTTAACAGATCACAAGCAAATTTTGAAATACTTCATTTACATTTGCTAATTGCCATTACCATGTTCCAGTAATTTGCTTCAAGCTAGCTTTTCCAAACAGTTCCAAGATAATGGTAGGAATAAATTGATTGTTGGTAATAATTCGATATTTAGACTGTTGTCACAGCGATTTCATGGAATGCATAAAATTTGGTACCAAAAAAGTATTCACTAAATGAAAAATCTTTGATTTATTCAAGGAATGAAATAGCTTAGGTAGTATGTAACCATACGTAGTGGCCTCGTATTCGAGTCACGACCATATCTCTCTGCAGTCGTAAAGAAATAACTCGATTTTTAATGCAACTAATTCCGGAGTTTGTTCTTAACGACAATAAAATGTAGTCATTTGCTAAAACTGCAAACTAACAACAGAGCAACAACAACAACGAAACCTATCACATACAAGCATATTTCAGTCTGTTTTACCTGGACGTCAATGTCACTGAAGGACACTTGTGAGGGGGACGTAACTCTGAAGAAAACCAAAATCTCGTGGCAGACACTTTTTCCAGAGAGAGAGAGAGAGAGAGAGAGAGAGAGAGAGAGAGAGAGAGAGAGAGAGAGAGAGAGAGAGAGAGAGAGAGAGAGAGGGAGAGAGGGGGGGGAGGAGAGAGGAAGGGGTGTGAAGACAGAGAGAATGTGTGAGGGTTTATGTGTGTGTGCGTGGTGTGTGTGTGTGTGTGTGTGTGTGTGTGTGTGTGTGTGTGTACGTGTGTGTGTACGTGTGTGTGTGTGTGTGTGTGTGTGAGAGAGAGAGAGAGAGAGAGAGAGAGAGAGAGAGAGAGAGAGAGAGAGAGAGAGAGTATTATTGTAAAAAGTAAGTCTAAAACATTTCTATGCAAGAGTACATTTCTAATAATTCTTTGGGTGGGGTTCGAAGGATCGCAAAAGTGTGCAGATGTTTTCCTATTTAATGCAGCAAAACAGACTTTACAATTTCGAATTGTAAAAAAAATTTCCTGTAAATATTTTCATACTAATTCGCATCCTGGTTGTCTGTACCTGACGTGAATATCACTCTTCCTGAGCTGCTCAATCCTGGAATCTGCTTCTGCTTCCCAGTTCTTGTTCTCGGGAACCTCAGTCAGCTCGAAATCGTCCACCCAAAAGTTGACCCCCACCTGAGGGCCCTGCACCCCCAATCGGGCCTTGACGTAAGCTGAAACAGGACATATTTAGCTCTTTGATCGTAACAAAAAAGCCAGCGCCCCCCTCCCCCTCCCTTCCTCCCCCCTTCCCTCCCCCCCCCCCTTACCCTCTCTTCCCCCTCGCCCCCGCCCCCCTCCCCATCAAGAAAAGGTAATAGCTTTTCAGGAAGAAATAGGAACAATAAAAGTGAGAATATTGCTTTATATCGCGACTTCACACCCATACCTGGTACTTAAAAGGAAAAAAAAGTTTCGGAAGCAACAGGGCAATGAAAATGTGTTTGGACTGTAGATCTTGTTTGGAATACTCTCTCTCTCTCTCTCTCTCTCTCTCTCTCTCTCTCTCTCCTCTCTCTCTCTCTCTCTCTCTCTCTCTCTCTCTCTCTGTGTGTGTGTGTGTGTGTGTGTGTGTGTGTGTGTGTGTGTGTGTGTGTGTGTGTGTGTGTGTGTGTGTGTGTGGAGAATCATGAAACTTTGTGTTTGAAGCGGATTTGTGAGCTTTCTATAGATATGCTCTGAACGAGGTCAGAAGGTCACGTGACTTGGATTTTTTGACGTCGAACGTTACTAGTGTGACGTACAATTTCACAGGGCAACATAAAGCGCTCAAAGTGGAACGTACCATGCAAGCGTGTTTATGTCAATCGATCGGAAATTGTTTAATATACACTTATTTTGCAGTAGTCGGCGTTTTCAAGTATGAAGTTGTATTCGTGAAAATATCATTTAATATTGTATCAAAAATACCCCTAATTTAGCACGTTTCCTTTAACTGCAGTATGTTTTTCATGCAGTGTTTGTTACGTAGCATTCAATATATTCTTCGAAGTTTCATGTCCACAAGTCACTATTGTACTGCATGTACGCGTTACAAAAATGTTCATGATATCATCAACCCAGAACAACTTATTTCATCTCTACGATTACAGAAATCAGGTTGGAACAGTCTAAAATAACACATTTCCTAGATGGCTGTGCCCTTTTCACATGCTGAATAACTCAAGAGCATGCTACATCGCACCGGTTATACTCTCCTGCAATGCTTTCATATATATGATAAGTAATTTTTTAATCAGCATAGATATTAATCAGATGCATTTCCTTTTCTATCCATAGTGCTGGTAAAAAAAAAATATAAAAAAATTCACCAACGGTTCTGTTCGAGAATCGAACCCAAAGCGTCACAGCAAAGACCAAACCTATAATCTTTGGTCCTACCTTTGTCTGGTGTGATGAAGTAGCCACTGAGCTGAACCCACCCGCGGTCTTTGTATATCATCTGGTCACCTGCCACTTCCGGGTACTCAGGATCCCCTGAAAAAGGCGACTTTAGAAAGTTGTAAAGAGCAAAGGGATCGAATGCTAAACAGTCTTTGTAGGGTTCCTTAATTTTTAAAACTGTATCTTTTTCATATTCAAAATCTCTTCGTTACGGATAGATGGGAAACGTCCTCGAACAGGACAAAACCAACCTGACAGATAAGAGAATCTCGCCAGACAGGTGTTTCATCTTTAACTGTTCTCAGGACGAGGTGAACACGACGAAAGCGCAGATCTTGTCGCATTACACACATGGCGACCCCCACTGGCCCAAGAACCCTCCAATGTTGTCCTTTTCCTGTGTTGCTTGCTTGCCATATATTCCTACGACTATTTCTAATACTCTGACCCTATCTGATAAAATTTACTACATCTTGTGTGTCGTCATCCTTTTGAAGATTTCCAATATTTGCCCGTCCACCATGTTGCACGTCTCTTCTGCTCTGAATGAAGGTTTTTGTATCTGGGACTTCGTGAGCCTGTCTGTTCGACTTATTGTTTCTGTGCGCGCACGCGAGTGTGTATGCGTGTGTGCGTGTACATGCGTGTGTGTATGCATGTGTGTGCCTGCGCGCACTCATGTGTGTATGAGTGCGAGGTAGTGTGCGTGCGTTTGTGCACGCGCGCGTGTTTGTGTGTGTGTGTGTGTGAGTGTGTGTGTTTATGTATGTGTATGTATGTGCGTATGTCCGTGGATCCTCTATCCGTCCGCCCGCCCATCCTCTCATCCTCGTTGTATGTCTGTCTGACTGCCTGTCTGCTTACCTGTTTACCCTTTGTGTGCCTCTATGACAATGCTACATACCAGAGCTGTATTCGTACGCAGCCGCGATCTGGACCATCTGGAACAGCCTGGCAGGGATGTCGTTGAGCTGTCTGAATCTCACAGAGACGTAGTAGCGAGTATTGCGTTTCATGGGCAGGTACTGGACGGGTCCCTCCCAGTCGTGGTTTCTAGGGGAAACAAGTTCTTAGTGCAATACGAGAAAGTGGCGTGGTGCTGCCTTTCAAAAGGCTCTCTAGATTTCCTAGTCACGGCATGGACGGAACATAAATATCAACACGCGAGGTCAATACATCGTGTGGCCATAGACCTATAGTGATATTCATGCTAATGAAAAATGGCATTTTGGAAGGCAAATTTCATTGGCTTATAAAGAGGTCACATTGGTATATTTTTGCCAAAAGTCTATTCCAGCAACGCTTGTTACTTTGAGAGGGGTCAATTACAGACATAAGCCTGCTACAGTTATACCAAGTGGCCGGACAGCAAATGTACTGCCACAGTCCGCTCACTGAGAGACACTGGGTTCTTTTGTTTTTTTTTACAAATGTTATTTCATCTGAAGGGAGTATTAAAACACACACACACACACACACACACACACACACACACACACACACACACACACACACACACATACACACACACACACACACATCACGTCAGATTTAAAAGATCGAGTTAACAATTTGATTTCAACAATTCACCTATATCCGCATGCTCAGTCTGCACAATTGCACATGCTGAACACTGGGCTCCAGCCATTTTCGTTCTTGCAATATTTTCCCTCCTTGTGGATTATACCAGAAGGTTTCATATGCAACTGATAAAAATTCTGGTACCTGCATATCGTTCCACAATTGTCGCTCACGAGTGTGCCATTCAATCTTAGAGAGAAGCATAGATAGCTTCTGATTCGCATGCAATACTATCTCTGCACTTATATCGTTGAGCGCATCAATGAAAATTGAGAGCAATGGATGCACGGAAAGCTTAGTTTACTCAAAAGTAGTTATACACGTCAGTGCGTGGAAACAAACCTCAAGAGGTACAAAGAGACATGATTATTTGTGAAAAATAATCATTTCTAATTTGTAACTATCACCTTTGCATGATCATACCTATTTGTGACTTCCAAGGCATGTTGTCCAGAGAATCCACCGGAAACAATTTTCAAATTGCAGCCATAACAGAACCAATCACTGCCCAGGTTACCAGACTCAAATCCGCTATTTTTTACCAACTGACCGCACGCCTGCTGGGACAGCAGAACTAGAAGCGCCAGAGACCCCCAACCCATTCTGACTTTCCTGCAGAAGCCAGTGGCACTACTGAGAGTCTCAGAACGAGTGCGCATGGTATGGGCTAGTTTCTTGGACCCAAGTCCTTTGTGACCCATTTGGAAAAGATGTCAGATTACATGACTTGTAGGGAAAGGACATGTGCCAATAAAAACAGAATCTGGCTCTCAGGGAGGGCCTGATTTAGCGCTTATTGCTGGAGAGATTTCTGCAAATACAACACCCGCATAAAGCCAAT
The DNA here is from genome assembly GCA_034096865.1 of Theodoxus fluviatilis. Classification (NCBI taxonomy): domain Eukaryota; kingdom Metazoa; phylum Mollusca; class Gastropoda; order Cycloneritida; family Neritidae; genus Theodoxus; species Theodoxus fluviatilis. Next base: position 77,137 of record JAWQFJ010026760.1, on the reverse strand, counting down.
GTTGACTTTCGTGCACCTCTGTACGTCACAATTTCAACCCCTACAGTGTTAGGATGACATTTCTGAGACGATACATCTCCGTGACGCTTTCCAGATAATTCACCCATCCTCGTTCTTCAGATATATCACTAGTGGCGACTGTAGTGGAAGACTTTCAGATCTGCTAGCTCACCTCTCGATCTCGCGTGAGGCTATCAATAAATGAATGAATGAATGAATGAATGAATGAATGAATGAATGAATGAATGAATGAATGTGTTTATGGCTGCAATTCCAAAACGAGATAACAGACAACCTCCAAAATGTAACGAATTGTTCCTTGGGTGAAACCTTGATCTTGCACTATTCCTTGGGTGAAACCTTGACCTTGCACTATTCCTTGGGTGAAACCTTGACCTTGCACTATTCCTTGGGTGAAACCTTGACCTTGCACTATTCCTTGGGTGAAACTTTGACCCTGCACTATTCCTTGGGTGAAACCTTGACCTTGCACTATTCCTTGGGTGAAACCTTGACCCTGCACTATTCCTTGGGTGATACCCTGACCTTGCACTATTCCTTGGGTGAAACCCTGACCTTGCACTATTCCTTGGGTGAAACCTTGACCTTGCACTATTCCTTGGGTGAAACCCTGACTTTGCACTATTCCTTGGGTGAAACCCTGACCTTCCACTATTCCTTGGGTGAAACCCTGACCTTGCACTATTCCTTGGGTGAAACCTTGACCTTGCTCTATTCCTTGGGTGAAACCTTGACCTTGCACTATTCCTTGGGTGAAACCTTGACCTTGCACTATTCCTTGGGTGAAACCTTGACCTTGCACTATTCCTTGGGTGAAACCCTGACATTGCACTATTCCTTGGGTGAAACCTTGACCCTGCACTATTCCTTGGGTGATACCCTGACCTTGCACTATTCCTTGGGTGAAACCCTGACATTGCACTATTCCTTGGGTGAAACCTTGACCCTGCACTATTCCTTGGGTGATACCCTGACCTTGCACTATTCCTAGGGTGAAACCTTGACCCTGCACTATTCCTTGGGTGATACCCTGACCTTGCACTATTCCTTGGGTGATACCCTGACCTTGCACTATTCCTTGGGTGAAACCTTGACCTTGCACTATTCCTTGGGTGAAACCCTGACTTTGCACTATTCCTTGGGTGAAACCCTGACCTTGCACTATTCCTTGGGTGAAACCTTGACCTTGCACTATTCCTTGGGTGAAACCCTGACCTTGCACTATTCCTTGGGTGAAACCTTGACCTTGCACTATTCCTTGGGTGAAACCTTGACCTTGCACTATTCCTTGGGTGAAACCCTGACTTTGCACTATTCCTTGGGTGAAACCTTGACCCTGCACTATTCCTTGGGTGATACCCTGACCTTGCACTATTCCTTGGGTGAAACCCTGACCTTGCACTATTCCTTGGGTGAAACCCTGACCTTGCACTATTCCTTGGGTGAAACCCTGACCTTGCACTATTCCTTGGGTGAAACCCTGACCTTGCACTATTCCTTGGGTGATACCCTGACCTTGCACTATATTTCATCAGAATCCTTTTGAACTTTTGTCGTTATTTTGCTAAATATCGAACTAACGACCGAACGAACGAACTAACCGAAGTAAAAGTAATGTATTATCTCCTTGGTGGACGTAGTGATAGAGCAGCGCATGTACTGCCACCGCCATCGCACTTCAAGACACGGTGTTAATGCACTTCGGTTGTCGTCAGTGTTAATCCATCTAACAGAGGCACATAACGACAATAACTTATACGATCATTTCTCGGGTAAACAATTTACCGATCTCTGGGTGATTATGTTACGTGCTGACCTTTTGGGATCTCTAAATGACCTTGTGTGTTGTGTGCAGCACATGCCATTTATTTGCGTATCCTGCAAGAAGGCTCCAAAGACTATTGCTAAATGCAGATACATTTTTCATCCTGAAAATGTTGAAGCTTTTATAATCATGATTATTATTTCAAAACTGAAGCTGCAAATAGCTGCAAGCCTGAGAGGCCCTTAAACCAACCACCCATCTATCTAATCATAAGCATGTTTTACTCGTGACTGCACCGTTCATAGAGTGAAGCAGTGACAGTTTGTTTTTCATGAACAATTTTGTCATTGCCCTAATTTCGTAAAGCTCATGAAAGGTGGCATGTTTGATTTATCCTCAAGAAATCATATCAATGAGCGAGTGGAAACAAAACTCAAAAGCGATAAAGAAACGTCATCTATGTAAAACAATCATTATTTTTCTTCTTTCTTTCCCTCGCATTGCCGTAGGCCTACCTGTTTGTCACCTCTAGGGCACTGAGTCCAGAGAATCCACCAGAAACGATTTTCAAATGGCAGCCAGGGCAGCTCCAGTCGTTACCAAGGTTACCAGACTCAAATCCGCCATTTCTGACCAGCTGACCGAAAGCCTGCCGGGACAGCAGAACTAGAAGCACTAGAGACCACCGACCCATTCTTGGCTTTCGTGGCAATACTGAGAGTCTCAAAACGAGTGCATATGCCGTAGTATAGTTTCTTGGACTTGTCCTTTTAACTCATTTAGAAAAGATTGGCAGATAACGTGACTTGCAGGAAATGACAATAGACTGTTAACGAATAACTGTGGCTCTTACATAAAAAAGACTTGACATTCATATGTTATTGATGAAAAGGTAAAAGACGCCTGCACTGAACCCATGATGACATCAATGGATGCGTGAGGCGCGCTGTTTATGCTAGGAACCGTGTAAGATTTTGCGAGGAAAAAACCGGTGTCAACAGGGGTCAATAAGATGAGAGCAGATGTAAAGGCAGTCAAATATTTTACACCTATTGACTAAGCAACGCGCCCCTGCACATCACTGATTTCATTCGACGCTCATAATGCTGAGACCACCTCGTGGACATAATTATTTGGAAAGGGAGACTTACCCTACACCGCTCTTATGAAGTCGTTGTGTAGCAGGATTATGAAGTTACACGTGTTTTGAAATCATACGCATCCAAAAGAATTTTTATTTCAAATATACATGTACTAAACAGCTGTTCTTATTCATGCGACGTTCTCATAATTATAGTTGTATTCCAACAGCGCACCTATTTTCCATGTAGCATCAAAGACCTTTTTTCTTTCAGAATGTTAAAAGGTAAAGGTGTTATTTTTTTGTATTGCGACTTTCCACACATTGATGGGTGCTCTAATAGCACAGTTTTACCGCCTGGTCGTCGGGGTACTCTTTTCACTATCCAACAACATCCCAACTCCCATGGGAACATGTAAGCAAGCCTTTCAGTTTTCCAGCTCAGCCTTCACAGATACGCGTTTTACTCCTGAAAGGGGAGACAACAATGTGAGTAAAGTATCTTTCTCAAGGATGCAACTCGATGGTCCGCGCAGTATTGAACACAGTAGCCACTAGCAAATCATTGGGATAATAGCAAAGATTATAGGTTACACAAAGATAGCTCATGCCGATCTTTTGCTATATAAAGTTACAAGACGCTCGGAAACGCAGCGCCCCAAGCGGCTAGAACTATGGGGAAGTAATCACAACGATTAGAGACATGTAAAAGTGCTTGTTTGTCGACGCGTTTCTGATGCGTTCCGATCATGTTTGTGAATACATTTACGGTGTAATGTGTAATAAATGATTTGCTGCAATAATGGGGGTGTTTTGGCTTTGTTTTTTGTAGCAGGCGTTGTGAAATCGAAATATTTGGTTCATCGAAATGTGAGCCTATAGTCCGTTTCAACATTGCTCTGTCAGTGGAGACAAAGATTATTCGTCTGCTAGCTATCTAGGTACATACGGTGAGGTTTGTTTACTTATCATCTGTGGGTTTTGTGCAGAAAGTATACGTTAAAACAGTCTAATATGACTATTTTCGACTAGTTTTTAATCTAATTAATATTTTTGCATGCTTTAACGCGGCCGGATCTTTGGCATAACTCCCCGGGCGTGCGAAGTCAGTAGCGTCTCCACTGACAGAGCAATGTTTAAACGGACTATAGGCTCACGCGCATGCGCAGAACCATCCATTTCGATGAACCAAATATTTCGATTTCACAACGCCTGCTACAAAAAACAAAGCCAAAACACCCCCATTATTGCAGCAAATCATTTTATTACACATTACACCGTAAATGTACTCACAAACATGATCGGAACGCATCAGAAACGCGTCGACAAACAAGCACTTTTACATGTCTCTAAGCGTTGTGATTACTTCCCCATAGTTCTAGCCGCTTGGGGCGCAACGTGTCTCGATCCTCACAACAATGAGCTAATGAGCTATCTTTGTGTAACCTATAATCTTTGATAATAGTTCCAGAAGTTACGTCCCTTGCTGGCACACGTCACAACACAAAATGTATAGAATCATGTACTAAGTTGAACGATAAATTCATTTATTCATTGACAAAAATTGACACCAGTCTCTTAACCTTATGAATGTTGTTGTCCTGCAGACAAATAATCTCCGATGGAAATTATAACTGCCACTATCAGTGTCAGACAAGGGTTGCACTTAGTTGTACATTTCATCTATTGTCTTTGATGGAATCCACTTTCCCATAAACTCACGAAAGGGGAATTTCAAAGCTAATAATTACATTCATGCATGCTCATATC
>JAWQFJ010026760.1:2500-70000 GCA_034096865.1 Theodoxus fluviatilis | reverse complement strand
GGGAGGGAGGGAGGGAGGGAGGGAGGGAGGAGGGAGGGAGGGAGGGGGGGGGGGGAGGGAGGGGGGGAGGGAGGGAGGGAGGGAGGGAGGGAGGGAGGGAGGGAGGGAGGGAGGGAGGGAGGGAGGGAGGGAGGGAGGGAGGGAGGGAGGGAGGGAGGGAGGGAGGGAGGGACCATTGGAATTTCTTTGTACACAGTTCTTGCAAGGAGATCTGAGAGGCATGCTAGAAGGAGTATGGAATACAGAGCACAGACTTAGAGGGACAACCTACCGACCAGCTCTTGGTCAGTCCTACCACTCCATACTTAGTAGCTGTGTAGTTGGGGCAGAAGTAGGCAGGAACCAGACCTGAGATGTTGACATGAGATGAGCATAGTCAGCATCATTGTCAAGATGAAAACACCAGCATGTCAACGGGATCATGTTAGTTGAAAGCACACCCAAGACAGGCCATGGAAGATTACAACCATATATTTTAGTGCATACTATCAAGACCCCATTGATATACTTCTACTGATGTTTGATTAAACATTTTTAAAGGGTACAAGAAAAATTATATATCATATAATAGCTCTCAACAAACACACACACACACACACACACACACACACACACACACACACACACACACACACACACACACACACACACACACACCTAAATTCAATGCACAAAAAATCCTTTGCCAATGTTATATTAATTTTGTTATTTGAGCTTGTAAACTCAGCCATTTTTCTCTATCATGAATTACTTGCATAGAAAATGGATGTTACAGCTTTGAAAAGAAAACCATTCATGTCTATTGTGACTTATAGTGTTCCCACTTATCTGCGACACTCACCTGCAGTGGAAGATACATTGATGATGACACCACCCTTGCCTCCCCTGTCCTTTGCCATGTGTTCTATTGCCAGGTTGGTCCCAACGATTACACCTTTCTGTAGGGACATACATGGCATATCAACCACTGTCTCGTTGCAAAACTGAAGGCTTACAGTCATGCATAACTAAAAAGTAGACAACAGAGGTATGCATGTGTAAATGAATCTCCAAAATTCCTTCATGTATCTGATCTAGGTAATGGAAGTTCAAAAGTCTACTGTTATTTGGACTACCTAAACTGTTCTTTCCTTCAGACCTAAATGCACAGATGTTTCTGTGGATACATTGTTTCATACGTCTTGGATCAAATGAGAGAAACATTTTCTGATAGTGATTACTGGCAATCTTCCATTCCTGAAATTAAATAATGGGTGCAGTTTTCTTTTGTTTCCAGAATGCCCAATAATGTTTCTGAAAAGTAAATGATAGTAATTACTGCAATTAAATACAATCTCTATTAAAAACTTCAGATAATGCATTCATGAAGATACATTTGGGACAGTTGTGTTGTGATATTTTGCCATCAATCACAATTGAAAGATTAAAATGAAAAAAAGACACACATACCAAGTTGATGTCAACCATTTTGGACCAGTTTTTCTCATCAGCTATTCCAGCATTATTCACCACAATATCCAGTCCCTTGAAAGTGGATTTTGTGGCCATGAAAGCATCTATCGACACAGAAAAAAGAATATGGATGCACATAACATGTGTCTGTGTCTGTGTCTTTCTTTTGTGAGTTGAATTCTAATTGTAACCTGTGCAACCAAACATGCATAAAGATAAACATTTCTTTGCAATTGCAGTGTTAACTGTTTCTCGGTTATCATGCTATACAGAAATAACTTCAAATGAAATAGCAAAGAAGTTTATATTCACTTGTAACTTTTTACTCCCTTTCTCTCTATCTACCCCCCTCCCCTGCTCAACCCCCCCCCCCCCCCCCCCCCCCCCCCCACCTTTTTCTTCTTCCCTTTCTTTTCATATGGGAGGAGTTTTCTGTCAGTTCATTTAACATTTCTTTACTTCCAACAGAAAATTATTCTAACTACAGTGTAAAAATAAAGTTGAATAGAGTTACGTCCTCTAAAAAACGAACTAAGAGAAAATACCCCAACCTTTCATGTCATTTTCGTTGGAAACGTCGCACTTGACAAAGAAAACTGCATCTTTTCCATACTGTGAACACAAGGCTTTCGCAGTTGCCTCCCCCTGCTGGACTTTGACATCGGCCAGACACACCTTCAACGGAAGAATATAATTTTCTCCCCGAATCACACAAGTACAGTACCATAACTGCGTCGAAGATGCTCATGATAAATCATTCTGCTTGAAGCGATGTGTCAAAAACATAGGCAAGTGGTTTTCTTGAAATAAAGCGTCCTACGGCAACGATGTTGTTGTACATAATTTGGGGGGACTTACAGTCTCACGCAGCGGTTAGATCACCCTATATTTTCTGTAGATACTGATTTACACACGTAGATGCATGAAATCTGCATTTGCAAGAAACTCAGTATTGATGCACATACATATGTACACGCGCGCAAAGTGCTTCTAAACAGCGTGACTTATCCCTATCGCACGAATCGGCACGACTTTCCATTGCAACAGACGCCGCAGTCCCGAGTCCGTCTTACACTGTTACAGCACACTATAGTTACCGGGTCAATTGACTTCGCAAAGAAAGCATTTTGGCATTTCAGATGAACGGCTGTTTCCTTACCTTTGCCCCTCGCTTCAGCAAGGCCTCAGAGAAGGCTTTCCCAAGTCCTTGAGCCCCTCCAGTAACCAGAGCTGCCTTTCCTGCCAGATTCATGGTGCACGCACTCTTCAAAGGGCTGATGACAGAACACCCAGATAATAGGCCGACCAAACGATAGTGGAAAACGCGCACTCGTAATCGACGCTCGGGTGAGCTCTGATGGGTGAGCTTGCATTGGACTCGGCAAGTAGGTCAGGGCACCTTAACTCGCTTTTTTCTGCATGCTGAATTTTATTTGGTGCACAGAACGGAGCGCCGTTTACTTGTCCCACAAGTTGTCGTAATGCAAAATGCACATAACCAACACGTACGTAGAACTTACTAGAAGACTGATAAAAGAAATATATTCTCAGTATGGAGAATATAGCATATATATATATACCTCGGAGAACTCCTTAGACCTCACAACCCCACAAGGAATCGCGATCCGTTCCTCAAAAAGAAGACTGTTGATTGTCCCACAAACAAGGTTACGGAGCTTCGGTGACCGCTCCTTCAGCGTTGTTGGACCGAGACTCTGGAACCAACTTCCTGAGGGTCTGAGGGTTAGTCCATCCTTGGCCGCATTTAAAACTGGCCTCAAAACTTTTTTATTTCGTCTTGTCGCGCCATGAGCATGTTTATCGTGATAATGGCGCAGTAAAAAAATGAAAATACATACATACATACACACACACATATATATATATATATATATATATATATATATATATATATATATATGGAATCTCATGCTCTGACTTTTTTTCCCCATATCATTTTATTCAGATCAGTCAGGATTTGGTTATGATCAAGGCTTTAGTAAGTATAGTAATGTATCTCTACATTCCCAACCGGTATGATCGAGCTGTCAGGGGCATGTGATGACCTGTTGAACCTGTGAAGTGGGTTTAGACAAGTAATGCATGGCAAAGTCACCTGTACCTGGACAGGCCTATTGTCTCATTTGGCAGGTTGCAGAAGAAAAGCATGATCCACTAATAATCAGTGCTTCATGCTTGTAATTAGTGGTGATCGAGTATGAGGATATGTATGCACATCAACATGTACACATTATTCATAAGTAGGTTGAGCTCTGGTGGGTTGGCAGACATACATAACTCATATAAGGACAGATACAAGGATACAGAGATGGATGGCTCGGCCAGTGCACATAAGTATAGTATTAATCCAGATTTATAGTGAACTCCCACCCCCAGAAGTGTGTGAAGAGAATAGAATATTGTAATTACCGGATGCTATTGTGTGATACTGCATCTTGAATATCAACAAAATATGGCCGGACAATGAAGTGTAATTTATTTTTATGAGTTTCAAAGTTACAGCATGCTTTGGAATGAGCGAGAACAACTCTAAAGTGAGACATTATGTTACCCTTTTTTTTTTAAGGAGATGTTTAAATGTACTCAGTTCAAAGATTAAAACTTGAAGTCAAACATCTAGCACATAGAAAAACAGACTATAGCACAAGTATATTAGTGAATCACAGAATGTCTTTTCATGCAACAGTACAGCTATCAGATTATAACAGCACATCATCAAGTTCCTTTCTTATGTGCCATTTGCATTTCTTTATGATTTTGATAAAACAAACACTATCATAATACAGCAGATCATCACCATGGTGATCACAACATAAGCACGTGCAATGTACAGCAAGTCCGTTGAACAGAAAGTTATGGCCATGAACATCATTTATGTTGTAGAGAGATTATAACTATTTATAACAAGTTACACAGGCCACTGTTCAAACATATTAATCAACTGTCAAATGCTATCAGAATCACAGTAAATAAAAGCTGCCTTATCACAATGATTACATAATATGCACTTCATCATTCTGCAATTCACCTTCTCATTCATACATTGAAGCATAAAATATTTGCCAATCAAGAAATCACATCTATGATGATGAGCATAGTGACTAGATAATTCTTTTGCTCCTTCATCATGAAGCATACCAGTTCAGTCTGCATATTCTAACAAGACACATTCTCCCATCTTAAACTTGAAAAGGGCAATTCTATACTGCTCATTCAGGAAAGGAAAGATTGTTAAAAAAATATCCTTTCAAGCATTTAATTGCACTCTCTTCTTGACCAAATAGCTAGTGTATAGATTACCGAATTACATAATATCTTCTGAATCTTAAGTTTTGCCTCCATGTCCATAACTTCTGTATCATGGGCATAAATGTAGTGAATCAACCAATCATTCAGAACAACAGTAATGAGGCTCGATGATATGACAAAGAACTGTCACAATTATTCTGCTCTGAACACTGCAATCTGCCTACATGTTGTACGATTAGCTTGGTTAAAGAACTCGTGAGTAAATCATTTTATTTACCCCAAACCCTACAGCAAACTTGCTACAGGCATTGGAACATCCTGCTGCAGTTCTTCCTTGTCCTCACATTTACACTGTCCCATACCAACATATTCCACCTCTTGCTGCCATCGCCATATAACCCCTTGCCACCAGGGTGAATTAACTTCTTTCTTGTGTATTCCTTCTTGAACTCTAAATTTAGTGACCATTTTTTCTGTGTGTGACAACAATGGCCCAAGACCATTCCATGATCACTAAATTGAGAACACTGAGCTGAAGGAAGAAAATATGAGAGGGTGCTCACCCCTTCCCTGGTGGGTAGAGGTAGAATGCAAATGGTAGAAAGGGGCAGAATTTGGCTGTGTGGGGCATTGTACAATGTGCACTTGAGATAGAAGTTTCATGAGTTAGAGCTTGGACTTTATGGGTGCCTTCTTTGGCCGGACTCGGATGCCTTTCTTGGCAGTGATGTCCATGACAGCGCCATTGTTGTTCTCATCATCCACCAGCTTCATGAAGCCCTCCACCACAGTCTCCACCCTAAAGAGACAGTAGGTAGCTTGAATGGAAACACATGCATGCATACACACACTCACACACACACACACACACACTTATATGCACATGCACACACACACACATACATACACACACATACAAACACGTACATGCACACACACACACATGCACATACACACATGCACACATACTCATGCACACATACATGCACACACACACATGCACACACATGCACACACACACACACGCACACACACACACGCACACACACATACACACGCGCACACACACACACACATGTGGTAAGAAAAATCCACTATGTGTCTCTATGTGATCTGTGAAAACCCAAACACAGGGTAAATGACTTGCTTACACTACAACCAACACCAGTGATGCGGATAGTCAATGGCCTACAATGGCTGATAGGCAATAAAGTCTCATCCATACCCCCATACATATTTGATTTGGAAAATCTGTGGGGCCTGGCCTCTTGTGAGATGAACAGGTACTTAATTAAGGCACAAGCTGGATTTCATTAACCAAAGCTTCCATACTTGTAAAACTCATAGCATACCAACATTGTTAAGAAGAGTGAAAGAAAAATAATGAATAGATGGATAGATAGGCAAAAAGACAGACAGATGGACATTGGATGGACAGGAAGACAGAAATAGACATGAACAAAATGACATGGATGAAAGAGATGGATGGGTGAATGCACAAAATGATAGACAAATAGATTGGCAGACTGAGAAACAGACACAGAAACATGCACTGATTCAAATGCATAGAACACCAGTCAAACATGTGGACAGCTGTTGAACTGATCGAACAGAACAATGCAATGATTGGAAATCTACATATAGATACTCCTTGACTATACTGCCTTGTCCATTTTTGTTGTTGCAAACTCACTTGTTGATTCCAACTTCCTGCATCATTCTCAGAACGTCATCCTTGTAGGGAGAGGAATTTTGTTCTCTGTCCACAATGGTTGTGTCAGTGTAGGCAGGGCACAATGTCACAAATCGCAGACCCATTTCATCAATGTAGGGATTGTCCTGAACAACAGAGAGTATCCAGTGTCTGAGCAAAATGAAACATCTAGTCTCTCACTTTTGGTATTAATATTCATATTTTACCTCATGAATAATAATTATCTGTACTTTCACTTTCTTAAAGGAAAAGGACTTCCAATACACTTGATGAAATCATGAAGAGGAAGTATACAGTGAAAAGAGCAGAATGAAAGAGTATAGTGTATACCCACTGCACTTGAAGGAGTCATCTGTACTTAAGCAGAAATTAGTCTCTTGTGGCCGAAAGTGTATAAAAACAAGTAGTATTCATTGCCCTTGCTTTGATAGTGTATTTGTGGACAAGGTGAGTACAAATAACATACAAAAACTCTAACAGTAACAGCACATACAAGCCTGCTTCAAAATCTCAGTGGAAAATAAGAGCCCACATTGATGCAGTGCACTGAATAAAACATGAAGCTGTAAGCAAACATCAAGTTGCAACAAGACAGCATACTGCTGCATGCATAGCAAGACAGCAAACTGTTGCATGCATAACAAGACAGCAAACTGTTGCATGCATAACAAGACAGCATACTGTTGCATGCATAACAAGACAACATACTGCTGCATGCATAACAAGACAGCATACTGCTGCATGCATAACAAGACAGCATACTGTTGCATGCATAACAAGACAGCATACTGCTGCATGCATAACAAGACAGCATACTGCTGCATGCATAACAAGACAGCATACTGTTGCATGCATAACAAGACAACATAATGCTGCATGCATAACAAGACAGCACTCTGCTGCATGCATAACAAGACAACATACTGCTGCATGCATAACAAGACAGCATACTGCTGCATGCATAACAAGACAGCATACTACTGCATGCATAGCAAGACAGCATACTGTTGCATGCATAACAAGACAGCACACTGCTGCATGCATAACAAGACAGCACACTGCTGCATGCATAACACGACAGCATACTGCTGCATGCATAACAAGACAGCATACTGCTGCATGCATAACAAGACAACACTGCTGCTTGCATAACAAGACAACATACTGTTGCATGCATAACAAGACAGCATACTGCTGCATGCATAACAAGACAACACACTGCTGCATGCATAACAAGACAACACACTGCTGCATGCATAACAAGACAACATACTGCTGCATGCATAACAAGACAGCATACTGTTGCATGCATAACAAGACAGCATACTGTTGCATGCATAACAAGACAGCATACTGCTGCATGCATAACAAGACGGCATACTGCTGCATGCATAACAAGACAACACACTGTTGCATGCATAACAAGACAGCATCCGGTTGCATGCATAACAAGACAGCATACTGTTGCATGCATAACAAGACAGCATACTGCTGCATGCATAACAAGACAGCATACTGTTGCATGCATAACAAGACAGCACACTGCTGCATGCATAACAAGACAGCACACTGCTGCATGCATAACAAGACAGCACACTGTTGCATGCATAACAAGACAACACTGCTGCATGCATAACAAGACAGCATACTGCTGCATGCATAACAAGACAGCATACTGCTGCATGCATAACAAGACAGCATACTGCTGCATGCATAACAAGACAACACTGCTGCATGCATAACAAGACAGCACACTGCTGCATGCATAACAAGACAACACTGCTGCATGCATAACAAGACAGCATACTGCTGCATGCATAACAAGACAACATACTGTTGCATGCATAACAAGACAGCACACTGCTGCATGCATAACAAGACAGCATACTGCTGCATGCATAACAAGACAGCATACTGCTGCATGCATAACAAGACAGCATACTGTTGCATGCATAACAAGACAACATACTGCTGCATGCATAACAAGACAGCACACTGCTGCATGCATAACAAGACAGCACACTGCTGCATGCATAACAAGACAGCACACTGCTGCATGCATAACAAGACAACATACTGTTGCATGCATAACAAGACAACACTGCTGCATGCATAACAAGACAACATACTGCTGCATGCATAACAAGACAGCATACTGCTGCATGCATAACAATACAACACTGCTGCATGCATAACAAGACAGCATACTGCTGTATGCATAACAAGACAGCACACTGCTGCATGCATAACAAGACAGCATACTGCTGCATGCATAACAAGACAGCATACTGCTGCATGCATAACAAGACAGCACACTGCTGCATGCATAACAAGACAGCATACTGCTGCATGCATAACAAGACAGCACACTGCTGCATGCATAACAAGACAGCATACTGCTGCATGCATAACACGACAGCATACTGCTGCATGCATAACAAGACAGCATACTGCTGCATGCATAACAAGACAGCACACTGCTGCATGCATAACAAGACAGCACACTGCTGCATGCATAACAAGATCGCACACTGCTGCATCCATAACAAGACAGCATACTGCTGCATGCATAACAAGACAGCACACTGCTGCTTGCATAACAAGACAACATACTGTTGCATGCATAACAAGACAGCACACTGCTGCATGCATAACAAGACAACACTGCTGCATGCATAACAAGACAGCATACTGTTCCATGCATAACAAGACAGCACACTGCTGCATGCATAACAAGACAACATACTGCTGCATGCATAACAAGACAGCACACTGTTGCATGCATAACAAGACAGCATACTGTTGCATGTATAACAAGACAGCACACTGTTGCATGCATAACAAGACAGCACACTGCTGCATGCATAACAAGACAACATACTGCTGCATGCATAACAAGACAACATACTGCTGCATGCATAACAAGACAACATACTGCTGCATGCATAACAAGACAGCACACTGCTGCATGCATAACAAGACAGCATACTGCTGCATGCATAACAAGACAACATACTGCTGCATGCATAACAAGACAGCACACTGTTGCATGCATAACAAGACAGCATACTGTTGCATGCATAACAAGACAGCACACTGTTACATGTATAACAAGACAGCACACTGCTGCATGCATAACAAGACAGCACACTGCTGCTTGCATAACAAGACAGCATACTGTTGCATGCATAACAAGACAGCATACTGTTGCATGCATAACAAGACAACACACTGCTGCATGCATAACAAGACAGCACACTGTTGCATGCATAACAAGACAGCACACTGCTGCTTGCATAACAAGACAGCATACTGTTGCATGCATAACAAGACAGCACACTGTTGCATGCATAACAAGACAGCACACTGCTGCATGCATAACAAGACAACATACTGTTGCATGCATAACAAGACAGCACAGTGTTGCATGCATAACAAGACAGCACACTGTTGCATGCATAACAAGACAGCACACTGCTGCATGCATAACAAGACAGCACACTGCTGCATGCATAACAAGACAGCACACTGCTGCATGCATAACAAGACAGCATACTGCTGCATGCATAACAAGACAGCACACTGTTGCATGCATAACAAGACAGCACACTGCTGCATGCATAACAAGACAGCATACTGCTGCATGCATAACAAGACAACACTGCTGCATGCATAACAAGACAGCATCCTGTTGCATGCATAACAAGACAGCATCCTGTTGCATGCATAACAAGACAGCATCCTGTTGCATGCATAACAAGACGTCATCCTGTTGCATGCATAACAAGACAGCATCCTGTTGCATGCATAGAAAGCAGCCAGAAGGGAGCATTGAGAGCATGATTGTTGGGATGCAGAGCATGATGAGGCCCGAATGCAAATGGATGAGACGCACTGCCCAGCTTTTGGTCAGTCCCACCACCCCATGCTTGGTGGCTGCGTACACTGGAGTGTTGAATACAGGAACTAGGCCTGAAATCATTAATAAAAGCACTCTTACCATATTGTGTATAGCACAAGCTCATGGCAATAATACATTTCCTTTCTAAACACACATTCAAAGTAGAATAACAAATGCACAGCTTCTTTTTTTCAAGATGCACCAAAAATAAGACACTTTTATTCTGGACAGAGAAATAACCTTGCGTCCAATTCAAGTAATTATAATCAGGGACTAATACTTTGCCAACAACTGTTCTTTGTAATAGACTAAATGGTTGAATCACGTTACCAAATCCCATTCTGAAAAAATCAAATCAAATCAATTTAAATTCAAAGTTTAGTTGTATGCCATTTACCTGAGGCATTGTACTTTTTCCAAGGTGATGCTTCTATTACAGCACAAACATGTACAAGTTATGCGTGTAGTACCCCCACTATCCCGCTTCCTCCATCCCTTCCTATCCATCCAACCAACCATCTCAACCCACCCCGCCCTGCCCCACCCACACTCAACCCCACCCTCTGCTCCCCCATCCTCTCACCTAACCCCCCAAAAATGAAAACCCCTCAAAATCACTCTAATGGTTCAAAACTCATTTGTTTGCTTGTTTGTTTGTTTTTAAGTTTGCCTTTAGAAATACTTACCTGCAGTAGATGCGACATTGACAATGATTCCACCATTTCCTCCCTTGTCTTTGGCCATGTGTTCAATGGCAAGGTTTGTCCCTATTATGACACCTTTCTGTAAGCAAAATCAGGAACAACACATGTAAAGCAGAATATACCCCTATCACATGCATGGTTTAGCAAATAGTTTGCCATATACAGGCTTCTGAAGAAAAAGAAAGTGTATTATGCTGATGGCACCTGCTGTTTTAAATAGCCTCTAACATGGTTTGGTTTCTTACAAATCGTGAACTACATTGTTTGTGGAACAATACAAACAATCACATCTACAGAAAGCATCTGGTTGCCCTCCAGGATGCTTACACTGGTGCTGACTCGGAGATTCGACCAATGATAACCCAGTGCAATGAAGCAATACTGCTTTTGGTTATAAATATATACATGCATGTATATGAAGAGAATTGATTGACTGATAGAATGATGCTTTATGACCCCTCAGCCTTTAAAAGGCTATTTAAGGCCAAGCCTGGACATCTAAAAGAAAAAACTTTGAAGTAAATTTAAAAAGAAAGAAAGTCTCTGGGGGAATAAATTAATACATGTCTGATATATCAAGTAAGAGAATAAATGTTTTAATAATGATCAGACATTAAAAAAATAATCTTATCACAGATAATGGAGTATGAAATTTTCAGAGAAAGACATGATAGTAAAAAGTCTTCCAAGGGCAGAACATCCGGGTCACTCCACCAGATTGTCAGCCTGCACTGGTTGCTACTCTCGTGGAGGTTAAACCCTCAGAGTAGGAATGAGTTTCTAAAAAATGTGCATGAAATTATTCACGAGGTGATGAATATGCATGGTACATACCAAGTTGACATCAACCATTTTCGACCAGTGGTTTTCCCCTACTATTCCTGCATTGTTCACCATTATGTCCAGTCGCTTGAATGTTGATTTCACCAACTGGAATGCGGCTGTAAATGTAGCAAAAACTAATATATCATCGTGGACTATAGGCTTATTGATCTTTCTTAATCCCCATTACAACACAACAGTTTTTTTAAACATTTATACCCACGTGTATTTGACCATTGATGTCCCAAAAGTCAACGAATAAAATACAGTTTAGGGTCTTTATTAAAAATTCTACACATAGGAAAAAGAGAGACGGGGTACGTGGGGGTGGGAAAGAGAGGTGGGGTGGGTGGTGCCGAGTTTGTAACAAGAAAAATTTCGTCGAGTGGAGATGCTTGAAATGTACACACGACACGCAATACACAGCGCAGATGCACGTGCTCAACCTGCAGATTTTCAGGACCTTTCATGTCGTTTTCATTTGACACATCGCCCTTAACGAAAATGACCGCATTCTCTCCATAATGGGAGCACAAGGCTTTTGCAGTAGTCTCCCCTTCCCGGACTTTCACATCAACCAAGCAGATCTGCAAGAGAGACCATACACATTTTTACCGACAAAAGTTGCCTTGGACCCACAGACGAACACACCACTTTACATGGTTGAAACCGTGAAAAATAGCTAGTGTGAATAAAAACAATTCATGAAATGCACAGGGATTCCACTGGAAATGATCACACGAGGTCTACTTTACGCACGTACAGGAACATGAGATGTACTGTTCGTGGCTCGCAGACATATATAGGCCTATCATTCCAATCACTGTCTTCATTTTCAACAAATATAAGAGGAGCGACATTTAAACCAGACAAACTGTAAACAATAGTTCTGCGAGTTCGAGCGACTTAGATCGATACTCCAAATGCATCTCCATGCATCATGTCGGCGAGAGGGTTGCACTTAACGTCTTAAGTTGTAAGCGAGTTGACAGATCACCGAGCTGCAATTCCGTCATTTTCTGAGCATTCTTACCCTCACTCCACGCCTCAACAAGGCTTCAGAGAAAGCTCTTCCCAGACCTTGAGCCCCCCCTGTTACCAATGCCACTTTCCCCACAAGATGCATGTTGTACTATAGCTGCTTGTAGGGTAGCCTTGACCGTTGATACTTTATGTGTGAAGGCCGTCGGGCAGAACTGTAGACGAGGTAGAGATCACGTCCGTCCAGGCGAGATACTGTAGGGTGTCGAGGCCTCCATCACTGGGTCAGCAGTACACCATCCTCATGTGCAGTATGTGCGCATACGTATCTCTCTCTCTCTCTCTCTCTCTCTCTCCTGTCTTTGTCAGTCAGTCTGCTTGCTCGGTAGTCTGTCTGCTCCCCACCCCCACTCTCTCTCTTTAACGCACACACGCGCACACGCACACACACACACACACACACACACACACAGGCAGGCAGATTACCAGGGAAGTAGACTGACTGACCCATGAAGACAGACAAAGAAATGTGGACAGTTCAGGAAACGATTCAGAGGAATTGCAACAAAGAAGAAATCTTTATATAGACTTTATCTCATCCTTTACGTCATATAAATAGTAGTACTAAGGTCTATGAGAAAAAATAATAACGCACCACTGCAATGGATGCTGGTATAATTTTATTGTGTCATACCTTAAACGTATGTTGGTGAAAATCAGTAGCTGGGATACAGGAATAACTGGGGATGAGATATGATGAGGATACAACGCTGTCATCGCTACAGAGAGTTCCTTCATCCAAGAGCCATCAACACTGTGCTTCCTCACATCACCTACACTCGATCATCCCGACTAGAGAAAGGGAACGACCATCAGGCACTCCAGTGCTTTGTAACCTTGCAGGGTTCTCATACACACGCTTACTTGTAACTACTAATCGGCTAATGTGAATGCTCATAAAGATGTTAGAAGTTCCTGTATCCAATTTCAAATGTAGGCTGTCCAACAGGCAGTGATAGCAGTCACTTCTTAATTTTCAATTTCGTTTATATTAAACAAGAAGGGCAAAGCCCATACGACTCACATGCTTGACCTTGACCTTTACATGACCTTGACCTTCATGTGACCTTCAAGGTCAAGGTCAAACGACTAAACCTAGCAATGACATCATACACTAAGAACTACTTTACACATTTTTCCTACCAAAATACATGTGACCTTGACCCAAGGTCAAGATCATCCAAGGTCATGCAACACGAAGCTGTTAATTCAAGACGTAGGAAGCACAATGGTGCTTATTGGCACTTTCTACCATGAGATATGGTCACTTTTAGTGGTTCACTACCCCATTTTGGTCACATTTCATAAGGGTCAAAGTGACCTTGACCTTGATATGTGACCAAATGTGTCTCATGATGAAAGTATAACATGTGTACTACAATGTTATGAAGTTTGGAAGAGTTATCTTCCATAGTTCAGGGTCAAGGTCACTTCAAAATATGTATACACTCCAACTTTAAAGAGCTCCTGTGACCTTGACCTTGAAGCAAGGTCAAGTCACTATGTATGTTTTTTGACGCCTTGTCATCCTACACCATCATTCCAAATTGGATGTTGATAGACTTAATAGTCTCCGAGAAAAATCCAACGTGAATGTTTATTACGGATTACAGAACGCCCGGACGCCCGGTCTGCCCGGACGCCCGGACGGATGACATGGGTGACCTAGTATGAAAGTATAAAATGTGTACTACAATGTTATGAAGTTTGGAATAGTTATCTTTCATAGTTCAGGGTCAAGGTCACTTCAAAATATGTATACAATCCAACTTTAAAGAGCTCATGTGACCTTGACCTTGAAGCAAGGTCAATCAAACTGGTATCAAAAGATAGGGATTACTTTGCCCTATACACCATATATAGGTCAGGTATCCAATCTCAAAAACTTCAGAGAAAATTGGGAAAATGTGAAAAATGGCTGTTTTTTTAGACATTTACGGCCCCTGCAACCTTCTTCAAGGTCAAGTCACTATGTATGTTTTTTGGTGCCTTGTCATCATACACCATCATGCCAAATTGGGTGTTGATAGACTTAATAGTCTTCGAGAAAAATCCAATGTTAAAGTTTTTTACAGATGCCAGGACGGACGAAACGGATGAGTACATAGACTCACTTTTGCTTCGTATGCGAGTCAAAAATGAATGCAATTGTATAAGAGGTGAAGATTGCAACAATTTTCTCCCCTAAGTTCAATTTGGAAAATTAAAAAGTAAGTGTTAGTGAATGCTGTGACTTGCATACAATGAAATTGAATTGTTGGGTGTGTGGCTTTCAGAAGTTCCATCTCAATTATAGACCACTACAGTACATGCAGTAGAAAGAGTAACATACACCTGGTGCTGCTTGATGCCCCCCTCATCAGCTGGAACACCTGGCTGCTGGGTTTTCAGGGCCTGCTCCAGTAGCTCAGCCAGAGATCGCTCACTTATGTGCATAGTACATCAATATACTGCATGTCACTACTCAGAC
Source organism: Theodoxus fluviatilis (assembly GCA_034096865.1). NCBI lineage: Eukaryota > Metazoa > Mollusca > Gastropoda > Cycloneritida > Neritidae > Theodoxus > Theodoxus fluviatilis. The sequence continues at coordinate 54,626 of JAWQFJ010026760.1, read as the reverse complement.
ACAGGATGACTGCAAAAATGTCCAGACAGCTTTGTTATTTGTTATGATTTTATTTTCCATGCTCAAAATGATGAGAGTGAAGAATGACATGCACTGGATGACTTGGCTACAGTGAGTGCATAGCAAAACTGTGAGGACTGGCATTTAAAAGACTAATCACAAATCAGCTGTGGAAGACAATCATATGTCTTATGGCAAAGTCATCTGCGAAACCCTTATAGAACTGTGAGATGTGGCAAAACGGCCTTCCCTGCACAACCAACATCACAGTGAGACAAAAAAGCTGATCACCAACACCCATCTCAACATGCCCTTGTAGATAAGCAGCAAGTGATGTCCAAATATCCAATGTGACAATTACAAGAGGGAGACTGGGCATAATTTAACAGCTATGTGGAGTGATGTGGGATGTAAAGACAAGAATGTTACTTTGGGATTCTTTTTTCCCAATAGGTCCTTATAACAAGACAAGTTCACTCTGAAGAATTGACAGAAGGAAAAAAGTTGAACATTTTTGTGTTAGGTGACCTCCACCAAGAAGCTTCTGCCACCATCTGACAGGATTGTTAAATTATAATCAAGGTTGTGTGAAGCCTGGGCATCCTTCTTTCATTCTCTCACATTTTTTGACAAAGTGATGCCATGATTACATAGAATTTTTTTAAAAGTAATTAAAAATCGTGATCACCTTCACCACATATTTCCTACTACTTCAGGAAATTAGAATTTAACTCTTCTTTAACACCTCCTATGGATCATCATTAACTGTCCTACAAGTACCAGCAATGACTTCCTCATGCGCTCCAATGAAGTCCCATAAGAGTAGAGCAAACTACTCAGCAAGGAGCACATCAAAATCTTCATGTCCTCACTCATGAATGTGAATGTACCCTTAGCAATCAGTTTGCACCAGAACTTACATAAAATCACCTGTCCAGAAATGTGCCAGAGAGGCTACCCTGTACCTGCAGCAAACTGCCAGGTAAAGTGAAGATCTGCAACACAGCAAGTTCCTTCCCTGGTGCAAGAAATCTGCTTCCAGTGTTGATATCAAGAGCTGCCATGGCATACTAACAGGAAGGTCAAACCGCTAAGCCAGTCAATAACCAGTTGATAAGTTTCATCAGGTAAGATCTTGAATATAACAGTCTAGCCCTACAGCAAGTAGGAGTGCAAAACAAAACAAAAAAAGATTAATGAATTTGTTATAATAAGTATGTAGAGGACCCTGAAGCCCGAGTATATCCTCAGGCTAATGGGTACTTTGGACTCCACACCCCATAGAGGGTGATGTTTCTTCCATCCACACACGCAGGAAGCATGGAGTATCTTAGTCATTCCAGTTGCATGAGAACTATTGCAGATGAGGTTAGTCAACCATGAATAAAGCTGCTAGAACATGTATAAGCCTTCTCTGTGTTTAAACAGCGGTAAGCCTTCCACTGATTGGCCACCCTATTGGACTCGTCTGAGGAGAGCGGTGCAGACCCTGCTCCGCTGGTGGGCCGCGGCATCTGATTGGCTGTGTTCTTACACATGTGTTTATGCTCGACACAGAGCCAAATCACTTTGACTACTGCTGCAAACATATTGTAACCCAATTCAGCTGAAAGCACATTGTGTACACCAGTTTGTCAATTATTCACACTTTATTGTCATTCTGTGTGCGGAATAACCATCCAAGATTGCCTATATGAGCTAACGAGGCAAGTACATTATAATTTGGTTGTCACTCTGTCTGGGAGTCGCAGCAAATTAAATGACCAACATTGCACCCCTCTCCTTGGATGAGTCCACTAGTGTGGCCCATCAATGGAAGGCTAACCTATAAAGCTGCCCCAAGACAGAGTCACATAGCATTCTTAATTGCTGCACCTATCCACTGTGTATAAAATACACTGATCTAAGCTCTGTTCTCAGTCAATAGATGTGGTCATAATAATTTAGCATGGGCAGTTCAAGGGCAGTAGCCACGCTATTATATCAAGCTGATAAAATCAGATAATGCAGCAAGTACATACACAAATCATCAGTCACAGCTATCATTTCTTGGATATGGATAAAAGACAGCTTTGCTGCTTGCCTCTGCAATCATTTCTCCTGTTACCAATTGCCACATAGTAGGGAGGGAAAAGAGCTTATCTGATCTTCAAAAGATGAAGCATCAATGAAAGCTGAAGAATGTGGACTAATGCCCCTAGTCATCAATGCCCTTAGTCATCAATATTCTAACATGGAACCTATCTTAGCTTCTTTCAGCCAGTGGCCTGCCTCATATTGCCAAAGCCCCCACCCCTTGCAACCTATGACCTGCCTCCCAAAGCCAAAGCCCACACCCCCTGCAGCCAATGGCCTGCCTCCCACAGTCAAAGCCCACACCCCCTGCAGCCAATGGCCTGCCTCCCACAGTCAAAGCCCACACCCCCTGCAGCCAATGGCCTGCCTCCCACAGCCAAAGCCCACACCCCCTGCAGCCAATGGCCTGCCTCCCACAGCCAAAGCCCCCATCCCCTGCAGCCAATGGCCTGCCTCCCACAGCCAAAGCCCACACCCCCTGCAGCCAATGGCTGCCTCCCACAACCAAAGCCCACACCCCCTGCAGCCAATGGCTGCCTCCCACAACCAAAGCCCCCATCCCCTGCAGCCAATGACCTGCCTTCCACAGCCGAAGCCCCCATCCCCTGCAGCCAATGGCTGCCTCCCAAAGCCAAAGCCCACACCCCCTGCAGCCAATGGGTGCCTCCCACAGCCAAAACTCACACCCCCTGCAGCCAATGGCCTGCCTCCCACAACCAAAGTCCCCACCTCCTGCAGCACAAAACTCTAGACAAAGGGAAATGTCGGACAAATCTAGTGACCAAAAGAAGCAGAAATCAAGAAAGATGGCTGATACAGTTTGTGACTGCGCCCTTTCTAATATTGGCTGAGATTTTGATATGAAGCAATTGTGTCGCGCAAGCACTCCACAATCTCCTGGTCCCTCATGGGTAATGTTCAGTAATATCTAAATCACCTTTTTTTCCCCCCACAAATAATTGATACTATTTTCCCCCCCAGAAGTTCCTCCTTACCCTCACCCACCCCTGCCTCCCCTCTCTCAAGCAAGATTTTCCATAAAAATCAACATGCAAATCACGTGGTATATGTGATATTCTGCTGAGATTTCTGCTCAGCCCTGCCTAATAAAGCACAAGATCAACACAATAATTACGATCATTTTGTTTTCTTTTGTTGAGAGTGGTGTTTGATCTGATCCTATTATGCTTTCACTCAGTTTCCCCCTGCCAGGTTTCGCTGGGATGACATCCCACACTGACCTCTCATCATCCTGTGAAGGAACCACGTGTCATCGATTGAAAGCAATGGGCAAATCCACTTCAACCAAGCATCAGTTTGTGCAAATGTGTAGGTAGATGTCAATGCGCATTGGTCAAAATTGGTCAAAAAGACAGATCTCTGGGAGGATTCAGGGTTCAGATACAATAGCTTCAAAGCTAATGAGAGTAGCTGGGTGCATAGAGACAAGGTTGCATATGCAAAGTACTCACATGTACACACACACACACACACACACACACACACACACACACACACACACACATGCATCAACAACTGCACACACATGTGCTTCTTCTTGCTTGTCTGTCAGTTTCAATGACATTTCAGTCATCCGGGGGCTGAGGGAAAGCAGCAGGACTGTGGGTGAGCAGATGGCTGATGAGGCAGATCTGTGCAGGAAGGTTCTCACTGAGGGCAGGGAATGATAGCCAGCAGGACTGTGGGTGACCAGATGGCTGATGAGGCAGATCTGTGCAGGAAGGTTCTCACTGAGGGCAGGGAATGATAGCCAGCAGGACTGTGGGTGAGCAGATGGCTGATGAGGCAGATCTGTGCAGGAAGGTTCTCACTGAGGGCAGGGAATGATAGCCGCAGCTGTGGGTGAGCAGATGGCTGATGAGGCAGATCTGTGCAGGAAGGTTCTCACTGAGGGCAGGGAATGATAGCCGCAGCTGTGGGTGAGCAGATGGCTGATGAGGCAGATCTGTGCAGGAAGGTTCTCACTGAGGGCAGGGAATGATAGCCAGCAGGACTGTGGGTGAGCAGATGGCTGATGAGGCAGATCTGTGCAGGAAGGTTCTCACTGAGGGCAGAGAATGATAGCTGCAGCTGTGGGTGAGCAGATGGCTGATGAGGCAGATCTGTGCAGGAAGGTTCTCACTGAGGGCAGGGAATGATAGCCAGCAGGACTGTGGGTGAGCAGATGGCTGATGAGGCAGATCTGTGCAGGAAGGTTCTCACTGAGGGCAGAGAATGATAGCCAGCAGCTGTGGGTTGCTGGCACGGGGAAGGGTTGGATGAGTGAGTGATTTTTGCAGAAAATCTTTGTTTACAGAGAGAGGGAGTTGCGCAATGCCTAAAAACATCTTCATCCTGTGGCAAGACAATGTCAAGACACACATATGTTTATAAGCACACACACACACACACACACACAGACACTTCATAATATTATGAGGTAGGTGTATGACATCCTGAGAATACAGACCATGGATGAAACATTTCATGAACAAAGTAGCTAATCATTCTAGGACATGACTTATCATAGAGAACCTAGAGAGCAGCATGAACTTACAACCCAATATCTGTGTTTTCATTTGTTTGCTAGAGGGGAGAAAAACCTCATCATTTTCAACACATTCGTAAAAGCTGAAAGTGGTTTTCTCATAAACTGGTAACCCTGGTGTATCTGTCAAGCACAAAAGTCAGTACACACAGCTCCACACAGGAGCAGCGATTTGTGAAAACCTCCTGATAATGGTGGAATTTCCTCTCTTGCTCTCATTCATTTTCTGATGCCAGACCCAAAGTTGATGGCTAAATACCCTAGGGGTTGTTTCAGAGAATTTCCACCAATGCACTATCCACACATCACCAGTAACAACCTGTTTGTGCATCACCATTACAATACCACAGTGGTATGAGACAGGCTTCTCCTCTTTCACAGCCAATGTGGAGCAGTGTCCCACTAAAAAAATTCTAATCAACAAAGAGCAGACAGCAGTGACTACAGACTTCTTTGTTCAGACAGTGAATCATCAAAAACATCTGAGCAGATCATATCTGCAACTGGCACTATATAAATTGACCATAACCATGCACACATGCATATATAGAGCAATGCATTGATCATGAACATGACTACAACATAAACTGCTGGAGTCAAAGACCTCATGAGACATACATGCTCCATAACTCACACCCTGTTACACAATGACTAGGCCACCACTACCAAAACGAAACTCCAGCAGACTTGTATCACATGGTGAAAAAGTCTCACACACCACTATTTCAGTACATGACTGGAGAAATTACACAAAACGGTTTCATTGCAAATACTATTCAAAGTCAATCACTGTCACAAAACAGCTCACAGGTAAAGTTTGTTGGACAGTCTGCTGCTTTGCTCTGTGTTAACTAGTCCACATAAGGACAAAGGATGCTTGTACTTGTAGGAAAATCTCAGCTGTTATTGCCATTAAGAATAATACAGTCACTACAGCACCAAGAACAAAATCTACAACAGCACACTTTGATGAGATTGATGACAACAGACACATTTACACTTGTTACTTCTTCCTTGAACTAAATTATCTTTTGCACCACTCTCTACAGGTCTTAGGAGGAGTGCTTGTTTATAAATATACACCATTCAAACCTTTTGAAACAGTATGTTTTGCAAAGCATTACCAGTTGATGCATGCATCTAAAAATTCAAATGCAAAAGATGATTGATGCACTGCTATGGTTGATTCATTAAAAATAGCCAAGATTCAACATGGCAACACACAGATGAGGTTTCTCACCGAATTCTGTCAAATCTAGTAAAAATTTGTAGTAAAATCATAACATTGCATAGTGTTATGCTACGTGCATGTTGATTTTTCTTGCAGTTCGATGTGAAGACTTAAAACTGATTGATTCAATAAAAAACTTTCTTCAAAAGGACAACTCATGAATAGCTTCACAAAGAATATTCCCTGTGTCACTGATAGAACTTTTAAAAATAGCTGCATTTAGCACTGTGCCCCAATCGAATAAGTTCCTGACTGCAGAATAAATAGTCACAAAGATGCGCATAGATTCAGAGGAGATTTAGCACTCAAAGGCAAAATGACATACAGCTAGCTTTCAACTCTAGCAAGCTCTACACGTCATTGCAATGATTTCTCGTGCTTTGCTAGACAAGAAGAGTGATATGCCCTTTCCATCTTGATGATCATACTACAGAGTTTTCAGCATGTAAGTATGACCTGGTGATCATGGTAAAGGCAATGTACAAGTAATTCATGGTGGTCCTGTAAACACTGACATATATGTGTAGTAACCCTTAAACAGAAACTACATCTGCAAGTACTTCCATTCATTACATTGTTATGTCATGCATGATTACAAAACCACACCAATCTTCATTTGCATTCTGGGCAAGCTTCCTTCTACAAGATATTTATGAATTCTTTATTTTCAGTTGGTATAAGGGAGCACGAGATAAAGGCATCAACAGATACGATTTAATGTCAAAAGTGGACTGATTATTCAGTGATTATCAGGCACACACACAATCAATGGTTGTGGTTACTGTAAGATGGCAACACCTAAAATAGGGTTGATAAGTTGGCCTGAACTTTAAAAATATTCTTTAGATGTCCAGATTGAACGTACATCAAATTTTTTCCTGTCACTGAAAATGATTTAACGTTACTTAATTAAATAATGGACTACTTATAGGGCAGGAAAGATGGGACAGCATGCAGGTCATTGATTTCTGTCTAGGTGTTTTTGCTGTTGTCACAACTGAAAAAGGTTTAGGATCATCAGAAAAAAAATAAGGTCAGTCAGGTTACTGTACCCACAATCCCCCCCAAAACAACAAAACAAAACAAAACACACACAAAAACTGAAATCTTATTATAGAGGACAAACAAAATAAAGAAAATTAAAATTTAAAAACATCCTGACAGTGTATATAAAAGATCACCACAAATGTGTCATTTTCTTTGGTATTAACAAAAGTGTAGGAGAAATGACTTTCACTGCACTGCACTTTCATGACAACTATTATAGCCTGGTGCTCAACTGGTTCCAGAAACTCTTTTTATGGGTGGGGAGTGGAGATGGTGTGTAAATGTTGGGGGGGGGCTGAAATATTCATTAATTACATTTGGTTAACATTTCCAAAGGATATAAACGCTGCTAGAAAGTGAGCAGTTTTGTCTGTATTGTCTTTCACTGTGAGCTAGATTTGAGGACCTCAGAACACATTTGGTGACTGGAGTTGCAGATGTGCTGTCCACCTCATACATTGCTCCCAAAGGACATGCAAGTCACACATTTTATGTATTAATAAGGAATTGATTCCTGAGCTCAGAGTTCTCTCTGTGCTTAAACATAATATTTCAGACATAAACCATTAAGAAAAGAAACTTCTACAGCTGAAAAAAAAATCAAAGACAAAAATGAAATACCAATAGAAACAGATAAATAAAATCAAGCAGTAAAGGAAAAGACAAAGGTACAGTTATAATCTTTTACATACCATCTTATCCCCCATATCCAGGAAATGAGTGTGTCTATATAACAGTGTGTGTGTCTGGGTGGGTGTGTGCACACATGTGTTTGTTTATGCATGCCTGCATGCACGTGTGGACAAGCCACATTTTTCTTTCCTTTTAAACAAAGATCTTTTGCAGTGACACTGAACTAAACTGCATAGGAAATGTGCAGCCTCTTCCAAGCCGAGAGTTTAACCATACCAAGCATACCAAGATATTTCCCTGTGTGGATGAGATTCATCACTATGTGTCTCATACACAACTATACAGTATAAAGATCTCATAAGCAAGTTCTTAAAAGACATTGCAGCGAATCTCAACTGTAAGCATGACTTTATACATTTAATTCAGGCATTTGAAAGACATAGGTAATAATGAAAAGGTTCCACAATTACTGCATAAACAGGGGAGGGAGGGGGGGGGGGGGGGGAGCCCACAATAAAAAAATCCTTTTTCCATAATTGCTATTGCAGCAATCTTGAAATCAATGACTAAAACTGGGGAAACACACAAATGGAAACAGTTCGAACTTCTTCCCAATGAGCTGTGCTAGTCATGTTTGCATACATTTTCACGTGCATTGTAAATAAACTTGACTTGGCATATTTCTTTGTACAAATACAGTACCCATTGCCTGACGGGCAAACTTCATGCAAATGCAATCTAAATTCTGTATGTGATCTGCAAGAAGTGTCTGCATGTCTCTTCTTAAGTTGGTGTGGCAGGTTCTGTGATTCTTTAGTCCTAGTTCACACACACACACACACACACACACACACACACACACACACACACACACACACACACACACACACACACACACACACACACTTCAATGTTCATTACTGTCATTGAAAAACCCCGCAAAATTTACACAACAATGGCAAATCCATTCCCTTCCCACATTCAATTAGAACAAAAAGCTGTTAAGGGGCCTACACACGTACCGGTTGTCCCCCGGTTTTGCTGCCGATCCGGTCCCGGTTGACTCATTTGCATACAATCCGGACTGGTTCTTGTCGGTAGGGCAGGCTCTATTCCCTGACCCGGTTTCGACCTATTCGTATGCGGGTGACGCGAGAACGACGAGAATCTCGCGACAAGTTGCCAATTTAAATGGCAGACCCTGTCTCCGCTTCGCGCAGAAAATGCTGTATTTGGGGGATACTAAAACCCCATCCAAAGAAAATGTAAGCCATGAACAGCATTAAATTATCAAAGCTGTATGTTGAATGCATCCATAGCTCGTGAAAGCTGGTACATTTTACAATTCGCAATGCAGGTCAGACGCATTCATCTACACGCCGAAAGCGTCCGCGGATGGAATTTTATCGTTGCATCTTTGCATAGAGAGCTACAGCCTACACGTCGAAAGCGAGTGTTGGCATTAATTTATCAAAGCTGTATGTTGAATGCATCCATAGGTCATGAAAGCTGGTACATTTTACAATTCGCAATGCAGGTCACACGCATTCATCTACACGCCGAAAGCATATGTCCGCGGATCAAATTTTATTGTTGCGTCTTCGCAGAACTACAGCCTACACGTCGAAAGCGTCGTTTCCGTAGCTCAGCGAAGGGACGTAACTCTAAATTCTGACATCGCTTCGCGTAATGAAAATCGCTCAAGTTCGTGGTCTCGGTGTAATCGTTGCGTGTGGTGGTCAACCCGATTTTTACAAGCCCGGTCAGACCGGATCCTGAGCAAAATCGGCTTGAAAACCGGTACCTGTGTAGGTGCCTTAAGTCAAGATTTCACACGGCACAATACTGATTTTTCTAGAACTACTGGCACAAATCCAAGGATACAAATCAATGTCATCTTTGGTTTGAAATCATTGTGTTAGTTTGTGGCATGAAAATTCACGCCTCTTGGCACTGTTGATGGGGAACAAATAACATTGCAGCTTTTGAAGTGCACTGGCCGCGAAAGTTGAATCTTACCTTGAGCTACATGTGCTAAAAATGAACTGACTGCAAACCCAACTTGATAACCACAATGAGGAAGCTTGACCTCGCACGTGCTTACCATGCTTTTTGCCTAATGAGATGTTGAAGTGAACTTCTCTCATCGCCTACCTGTCATAAAACCCACCCACTCACCAGTCTCTCATCACTACGGCCAGATGAAGGAGTGTAACTCCGAAAGCTCGCCAGCAAAACAACTTTTTTCCAAGCCACAGCTCTCGCAGCCGCTCTCAGCAGCCACAGCCACCGCAGCCTGCGCCACAGCGACCATTTGGAGCCGCTACCTGCAGCCGCTGGTCACAGACCTGCTCCAGCAGCCAGTCCCGCCAGGCACGATGACTCCAAGAGCTCACGCCTGACGGCCAACGCTTGAGACAAGAAAATCAAGTGGCCCTTTTCAGGGTCAAAAGATTCTTTTTAAAAAAAGAATACAATTAGTCGGAATTATTGTCACGACTTGTCTTTTTCACTTTTGTCAATCCGACCCCGGCAACCACCCTTTTTTGATAACCACAAGTAAGTCTGAAATGCAGAGTGTCACAGGTGCTTACCACTGAACAGAGTACTGCCTCTTCTGGGCTTCAGGAGAGTCATGTCTACTTTTGCTCCCTGCTAGGTTCACAGATCTACACTCCTGCTATGTATCACGAGCACACTACAAACACATAAAACAAAGCTTGTGAACAGTTCACAAATGCATATTTAGCCTAAAGAAAAGCCAACCAGTTGGATTTTGAAATAGAATCCTCAGTCAAAAGCTGCTCTTTTTGGATTTTTTTCTCAAATCCTACATGCTCAATAAACAAAAGCATAAGCAGAGGAGAAGATAAAGAATGGATTTAAAAATAGAACAACCATCATTCAACCCTCTATCCTTGTCTGCCTAGCTCAATCTCCAAAGATTTTAAAATTTAAAAAAAGGTGAAGTTTCTCTTCCAGCTTTGTAACTATCACCCTCACAACATTTCATGACAAAGACATGCATGAGTGCAATCACTGAGAGTAAGACTGCCATGAAAAAAACATCTCAGCTGTGCCCCACTCTGCCTTCACATTCCTATAGTGTGCGGCTGCCACTGCAGTCAGCAGTTGAAGACCTTGTGCAGCCAGTCCAGGTAGTTCTGCGCCAGGCGCTGCTGCTCCTTGTACTTGCTCTTGGCCTCATTCTCAGACACCAAGTCCAGCTCCTTGAGGAGAAGGAGTTCAGCATCGCTCTCCAGGCGGCTGCGCTTGAGGCCTTGCTGTCTGGCACAGTTGTCCTCTCTGTTGCTCTCTGCCTGTAGGGGGCGCTCTGACCTTGACCTCCTGCTGCCCTCCATCAGGGATTGAAAGACAAAACGCCTGCAAAGTGAATCGTGTTTGTAAGGAGACAGTATGGTAACCATCATTTTTCTTTGATTGTTGCTTGCAGAGAAGAGTGCTAGATAGTGAATAGTTTAATGTATCTTTGGTAAACAACATCAACTGTAATAACTTTCACTGTCATATGCACATTTTCATTGACACTATCTTCTTCCTGCATGGATTTTCAACCCTAACTGCTGCAAGAGCACTGCCCTAAATGTTCTGTGATGAGAGGCAGGAAGAAAAAATAAACCAATCATCCATTCATGTCTATTTTCCATTTTCTGTTTCACTTAGTTTGGTTACAAAGTATGTGTGCCAAACACATGTTATAGACTTTTATGATTACTGATGGACATTTAAAATTCCACTTCATTTTCTAAACACAGACAGAGACACATATGTTCACATGCAAGCAGGCAAGCAAGCAAGTGCACTCACATACACACACACACACACACACACATATACACACACACACACACACATACATATGCAAGCATGCACACACATACACACACACAATTTCGTGCATACGCACACAAACACACACACACACAATGCAAGCGTGCACACACACACACACACAATTTTGCATGTGTACACACACACTTACACTCACACACACACAAACACACACACACACTTACACACACAATTTGGCCCACATTTGCCGATCCTATCAGACACAATGCCCATCCCACATATATTCCCAACTGACACATCGCAGCCACGCTTGCGTTACCTGTGGTACCAGAGTGCCTCATGACCAGGGTAGGAGCGCAGGAGGTCCAGTACCAGATGCATCTCCTTGTCCAGGAGGTCGGTGCCAAGGATGGAGAAAGTTCTCAGCAAAGTGGCTGCCTTGCCTAGAAGTTTGGTCAGCAGGAACTGTCGGTACTGGAAGCCGCTGTGGTCTGACACATTCATGGACACCCATGCCTTTGTGTTTTGCAATTCGGACAACATCAGCTGTGAGAATAGACAGAAAATTTGTCAGTAAGTTTCTGTGGTGAAATTTAGTCCATCAAGAAGATTAAATTCTGATTTTTTTTAATTTTAAGAATTACATTGAACACAGAAATAGTTCCGGATGTTTTAGAATGCCATACATTTGACATCTAAATCAATAAATAAAGACACAGTCAATGCAAAGTTCAAGAAAATCTCTTGTCAATGCTTCATTTTTGCTAAATGTTCATATCATACCCAGTATGAATACAGGCAGTAAAACATCTGAAGATATATATTCAATGCTGATATAGATTCAATGGTGTTCTAGACTAACCTGACAAATCATCATGCACTGTGTCATTACTTTGAGAAAGAGAGAGAGAGAGAGAGAGAGAGAGAGAGAGAGAGAGAGAGAGAGAGAGAGAGAGAGAGAGAGAGAGAGACAGAGAGAGAGACAGACAGACAGACAGACAGACAGACAGACAGACAGACAGACAGACAGACAGACAGACAGACAGACAGACAGACAGACAGACAGACAGACAGACAGAGACAGAGAGAGACAGAGACAGAAAGAGACATACATACACACACAACACACACACACACACACACACACACACACACATACACTCACAGAGTAAACATAAACAATAACAAGAGAGACATACATCCTACTGAGAACTACCCACGCGAATCCTAGCTGACCACAGGAACAGCACAGACCTGTATGGAGCAGTTGTAGCAGTGCTGTACCACCCAGGACCGATGGCTCCAGGCGTGGTAGTTGCAGGTATAGCCCTCCGCTGCTCTCTGACACACCACCATCTCCCTGACCAGCAGTCCCTGCAGCTCTCGCACTCCAGCTGCAGCCATCAGGTGGTTGTTGCCTTGGACACCAGGGGGGAGGGGGGCATCTGGGGGTGCATTGTCTCTGGGAAGGGGGGGCTGGGGGTTGCCTTCCACGGGCAGGTTGACATTGATGGCATCCATAAGGACCTCTTCCAGGTTGCCATGGTGACCACCAACACTGTTGTTGCTGGCATTGCTGTCCAGGCTGGAGGACAGGCACTGTTCTGTCAGGCGTTCCAGCAGCCAGCGTCTGCAGAAAGAGAGGCAGCAATGTCTGGGTGTGTACTAGGGAATGTCAATTTAGTGTTGCCATACATCCAAAATTAATAGTAGTGAATTCATATTGTGACAGAGCCTCCATATCTGGATCTCAAACCACTTTTCATATTACTTCCTATTTGCTATATTCCCCCTTTTTTTGTAGCACAAAAAAATCTCAAGCAGAAGGCAATTACAAGATATAATCAGTATAAGAAATGAATTTGCATTATGATTATTCATCGAAATCTGAGATTTCAAACCACCCTACATTTTGTCTCCTGATATACTATGTTATCTCCACTTGTTTGTTTTTTTTGCATTCAAAATTAATCAAATTGTGGGAATCTGTGAGAGATAAAAATTGCTACACCCATACTTTCTTAATAATAGGACACTCACAGCAGAAGTCAACAAACTTTCAGAGGCTGATGTCTTGGCCACAATCACCTTTCTCTGCCTGTATCACTCAAAACATCTACAGCCCCAGCCAAAAGCAGTTAAATGCTTAAAAAGGGGTGGTTACATGAAATATTAACACAGCCCTCAATAATTTGCTGCATTCAGCTGTAGAGAATATATCACAATCATATGAGAGCCCACCCCACCCCCAACAAAAAAGAGTAGCAATTAAGGTAACAGGGGGGGGGGGGATCAGTAGGTTGGTGGGAACTTTTTTTTGTTCCTTTCTTTTTTATATAGAAGAGACCGGAATGAACATAAACCAATAAACCAAACCTTTTTTTCACTGAAAATGCTTTTTAAATTTATTTTTACTTAGTGGATTCCTTGAATGTTTATTGGGGCAATGAATATGGGACAGCACACATATTGTTGATTACTTTAAATATATTTCTTTCTTTCTTTCTTTCATGATTGGAGAAAACATTTAGGGTCAGCAGAAAAAAAGGGTCAGCTGGGTTACTCTAAATACCACATTTTTGTTTTTTTATTGGGCCTGCCTATTTTTGCATGGCAGACAATCATGACAGGACTGCTGCTGCTGATTCATCACTAGAAAGCAAACACATCACATTCCACATGCCACAACAGCATTCATGACTAATTTTCCACACCAAGGACAGATATTTCAGTAACTGTTACACCTGGATTTTTTGCCATTTTTCATTTGAATGCATGGCACAAAAAAGTTGCTTGAAAAAAAGAAGAAAGTAATATGCAGAATATTATGTGGTGCATAATCTCAGTGGCATGTGGACAAAATTATATATATTATAATTGTCACACCAATGTCATCAATAGTGGAGGCAAGCCCTTCATATATAGGTACTAGCACACACACATTCCTCAAAACAGGTATACATGGATAACACACTATAGTATAGAGCACTCTTTAACAATCACTTCTCATCCTACCTGTGGATGAAGGTCTCTGTGCTCTTGGGATGCCTGGTCAAAATCAGAGCACCCAGTTTCAAATCATCGGCAATGGTCAGCTCACCAGTTTCAATCAGTTCTTTCCTGCAAAAAAACCCAAAAAGATAAGTTGTCTATTACATGCTGTTAAAGCATCCTCCACATAGGTCAGGCCAGAGATTACATGCTGTTAAAGCATCCTCCACACAGGTCAGGCCAGAGATTACATGCTGTTAAAGCATCCTCCACACAGGTCAGGCCAGAGATTACATGCTGTTAAAGCATCCTCCACACAGGTCAGGCCAGAGATTACATGCTGTTAAAGCATCCTCCACACAGGTCAGGCCAGAGTTTAAAACCAAACTCGGCATTCAGACTCAGTTGTCTCTGGCTCCCCATTACTCTTAACATAAAATTATCATACAGGTGTGTTGATGAGTTGCAGGAATGAGGCACAAGCTATCAGTCACATGTTTCTAATGAAAAAAAGGTAGCTATGGGCAGCAGGTGTATGTAAACATTGTTATGTACCAATGTTCCTTCCAATGTCTTTCACTACTTTTGTTGTTGTTGTTGTTGTTGTTGTTGTTGTTGTTGTTGATGATGATGATGATGATGATGATGATATGACAAAAACAGCAATACTGATGAAAGCAATTATGACAAAAACAATGCAGCAAGAACAACTGCAGAAATTAAAAATAACAACAATAACAACAAACTCACACTTCTGAAATTAGGTCTTCAGCTTTTAAAAAATCACAACAACTCATTACCCATACACTACAATCATATAGAGAACTCTAAATAGTGCATATATTTTCCTCACACCAATATGTTTCTCTTCATTCAATGTTGATGGGCCTTGCTGTGTAGACTAAAAAAACAACTCACCCTATATACCATGTTGGGTACCCACCTTATATTCCATTCACCTTACACAGTATTCTGTACAACAAGAATAACTCACTTTGCATTCCATGTTGTGTAGACTACAAATCAAATCACTTTATAATCCATGCTGTGTAAACCACAAAAACAACTTAATTAACTCACCTTGTATTCTATGTTGAGTAGGACAAAAATTAAAACAACTCACTTTGCATTCCACCTTGTGTAGACTATAACTCACCTTACACCGTATGTGGTGTGGACTACGAGAGTACATGTAACTCACTGTGCATTCCATGTTGTGTAGACTTCTAGAACAACTCACCTTGTATTCTATGTTGAGTAGGACAAAAAAAAAACCCTCACTTTGCATTCCACCTTGAGTAGGCTATAACTCACCTTACACTGTATGTAGTGTGGACAACAAGAATAACTCACTTTGCATTCCATGGTGTGTAGACTTCTAGAACAACTCATCTTACACTGTATGTTATGTGGACAACAAGAATGACTAATTTTGCATTCCATGTTATGAAGGTTACATGAACAACTCACCTTACACTGTATGTGGTGTGGACAACAAGAACAACTCTGAACTCACCTTACACTGTATGCTGTGTAGACTACAAGAACAACTCACCTTACACTGTATGCTGTGTAGACTACAAGAACAACTCACCATACATTCCATGCTCTATAGACTACAAGAACAACTCACCATACATTCCATGCTGTGTAGACTACAAGAACAACTCACCATACATTCCATGCTCTATAGACTACAAGAACAACTCACCTTACACTGTATGCTGTGTAGACTACAAGAACAACTCACCGTACATTCCATGCTCTATAGACTACAAGAACAACTCACCATACATTCCATGCTCTATAGACTACAAGAACAACTCACCATACATTCCATGCTGTGTAGACTACAAGAACAACTCACCATACATTCCATGCTCTATAGACTACAAGAACAACTCACCATACATTCCATGTTGTGTAGACTACAAGAACAACTCACCATACATTCCATTCTCTATAGACTACAAGAACAACTCACCATACATTCCATGCTCTATAGACTACAAGAACAACTCACCATACATTCCATGCTCTATAGACTACAAGAACAACTCACCATACATTCCATGCTCTATAGACTACAAGAACAACTCACCATACATTCCATGCTCTATAGACTACAAGAACAACTCACCATACATTCCATGCTCTATAGACTACAAGAACAACTCACCATACATTCCATGCTGTGTAGACTACAAGAACAACTCACCATACATTCCATGTTGTGTAGACTACAAGAACAACTCACCATACATTCCATGCTCTATAGACTACAAGAACAACTCACCATACATTCCATGCTCTATAGACTACAAGAACAACTCACCATACATTCCATGCTCTATAGACTACAAGAACAACTCACCATACATTCCATGCTCTATAGACTACAAGAACAACTCACCATACATTCCATGCTCTATAGACTACAAGAACAACTCACCATACATTCCATGCTCTATAGACTACAAGAACAACTCATCATACATTCCATGCTCTATAGACTACAAGAACAACTCACCATACATTCCATGCTGTGTAGACTACAAGAACAACTCACCATACATTCCATGCTCTATAGACTACAAGAACAACTCACCATACATTCCATGCTGTGTAGACTACAAGAACAACTCACCATACATTCCATTCTCTATAGACTACAAGAACAACTCACCATACATTCCATGCTCTATAGACTACAAGAACAACTCACCATACATTCCATGCTGTGTAGACTACAAGAACAACTCACCATACATTCCATGCTCTATAGACTACAAGAACAACTCACCATACATTCCATGTTGTGTAGACTACAAGAACAACTCACCATACATTCCATGCTCTATAGACTACAAGAACAACTCACCATACATTCCATGCTCTATAGACTACAAGAACAACACCGTACATTCCATGCTGTGTAGACTACAAGAACAACTCACCATACATTCCATGCTCTATAGACTACAAGAACAACTCACCATACATTCCATGCTCTATAGACTACAAGAACAACACCGTACATTCCATGCTCTATAGACTACAAGAACAACACCGTACATTCCATGCTCTATAGACTACAAGAACAACACCATACATTCCATGCTCTATAGACTACAAGAACAACTCACCATACATTCCATGTTGTGTAGACTACAAGAACAACTCACCATACATTCCATGCTCTATAGACTACAAGAACAACTCACCATACATTCCATGCTCTATAGACTACAAGAACAACACCGTACATTCCATGCTGTGTAGACTACAAGAACAACTCACCATACATTCCATGCTCTATAGACTACAAGAACAACTCACCATACATTCCATGCTCTATAGACTACAAGAACAACACCGTACATTCCATGCTGTGTAGACTACAAGAACAACTCACCATACATTCCATGCTCTATAGACTACAAGAACAACTCACCATACATTCCATGCTCTATAGACTACAAGAACAACACCGTACATTCCATGCTCTATAGACTACAAGAACAACACCGTACATTCCATGCTCTATAGACTACAAGAACAACACCATACATTCCATGCTCTATAGACTACAAGAACAACACCGTACATTCCATGCTCTATAGACTACAAGAACAACACCGTACATTCCATGCTCTATAGACTACAAGAACAACTCACCATACATTCCATGCTCTATAGACTACAAGAACAACACACCATACATTCCATGCTCTATAGACTACAAGAACAACACCGTACATTCCATGCTCTATAGACTACAAGAACAACTCACCATACATTCCATGCTCTATAGACTACAAGAACAACACCATACATTCCATGCTCTATAGACTACAAGAACAACACCGTACATTCCATGCTCTATAGACTACAAGAACAACTCACCATACATTCCATGCTCTATAGACTACAAGAACAACACACCATACATTCCATGCTGTGTAGACTACAAGAACAACTCACCATACATTCCATGCTCTATAGACTACAAGAACAACTCACCATACATTCCATGCTGTGTAGACTACAAGAACAACTCACCATACATTCCATGTTGTGTAGACTACAAGAACAACTCACCATACATTCCATGCTCTATAGACTACAAGAACAACTCACCATACATTCCATGCTCTATAGACTACAAGAACAACTCACCATACATTCCATGCTCTATAGACTACAAGAACAACTCACCATACATTCCATGCTCTATAGACTACAAGAACAACTCACCATACATTCCATGCTCTATAGACTACAAGAACAACTCACCATACATTCCATGCTCTATAGACTACAAGAACAACTCACCATACATTCCATGCTCTATAGACTACAAGAACAACTCACCATACATTCCATGCTCTATAGACTACAAGAACAACTCACCATACATTCCATGCTCTATAGACTACAAGAACAACTCATCATACATTCCATGCTCTATAGACTACAAGAACAACTCACCATACATTCCATGCTGTGTAGACTACAAGAACAACTCACCATACATTCCATGCTCTATAGACTACAAGAACAACTCACCATACATTCCATGCTTTATAGACTACAAGAACAACTCACCATACATTCCATGCTCTATAGACTACAAGAACAACTCACCATACATTCCATGCTGTGTAGACTACAAGAACAACTCACCATACATTCCATGCTCTATAGACTACAAGAACAACTCACCATACATTCCATGCTCTATAGACTACGAGAACAACTCACCATACATTCCATGCTTTATAGACTACAAGAACAACTCACCATACATTCCATGCTCTATAGACTACAAGAACAACTCACCATACATTCCATGCTCTATAGACTACAAGAACAACTCACCATACATTCCATGCTTTATAGACTACAAGAACAACTCACCATACATTCCATGCTCTATAGACTACAAGAACAACTCACCATACATTCCATGCTGTGTAGACTACAAGAACAACTCACCATACATTCCATGCTCTATAGACTACAAGAACAACTCACCATACATTCCATGCTCTATAGACTACAAGAACAACTCACCATACATTCCATGCTCTATAGACTACAAGAACAACTCACCATACATTCCATGCTCTATAGACTACAAGAACAACTCACCGTACATTCCATGCTCTATAGACTACAAGAACAACTCACCATACATTCCATGCTGTGTAGACTACAAGAACAACTCACCATACATTCCATGCTCTATAGACTACAAGAACAACTCACCATACATTCCATGCTCTATAGACTACAAGAACAACTCACCATACATTCCATGCTCTATAGACTACAAGAACAACTCACCATACATTCCATGCTCTATAGACTACAAGAACAACTCACCATACATTCCATGTTGTGTAGACTACAACTCACCATACATTCCATGCTGTGTAGACTACAAGAACAACTCACCATACATTCCATGCTCTATAGACTACAAGAACAACTCACCATACCTTCCATGCTCTATAGACTACAAGAACAACTCACCATACATTCCATGCTCTATAGACTACAAGAACAACTCACCATACATTCCATGCTGTGTAGACTACAAGAACAACTCACCATACATTCCATGTTGTGTAGACTACAAGAACAACTCACCATACATTCCATGCTGTGTAGACTACAAGAACAACTCACCGTACATTCCATGCTCTATAGACTACAAGAACAACTCACCATACATTCCATGCTGTGTAGACTACAAGAACAACTCACCATACATTCCATGTTGTGTAGACTACAAGAACAACTCACCGTACATTCCATGCTGTGTAGACTACAAGAACAACTCACCATACATTCCATGCTGTGTAGACTACAAGAACAACTCACCATACATTCCATGCTGTGTAGACTACAAGAACAACTCACCATACATTCCATGCTGTGTAGACAACAAGAACAACTCACCATACATTCCATGCTCTATAGACTACAAGAACAACTCACCATACATTCCATGCTCTATAGACTACAAGAACAACTCACCATACATTCCATGCTCTATTGTGATGGGTGATGGCTGACCACCTGGGAGTGCGGCACGTGGTGAACTGAAATAGCGTTGGTACTCAGAGAGAACGAGTAATACTTGACTAATTGATTCTCGTCTCTGTCCTACGTCACTTGCTGAATGACGTCATTGGGGAGGGAGAACGAATCTCGAAAGGCCAGTTTGGAAGTGGCAATGAAAACACGGGAGAGATTCTCTGTTCATGGGGTCTTGGTCATGACCCCTTGGTGCACCGAGGATTGTCGGCGAGGATTTGTCGGCATGATCTGAGGGGACTGAGCACTTTCAACGCCTGGCTGACCGCTAGTCAGCCGGACCCAATCCCTGGTGGGAAATACAGATTCTCGACTTCCGTCCGTTGCCTGGACGCTTGACGGTATTTTTCAAGGAAGCGGTGGAGGGAGAGAAAAACCTCCTGGCCACAAGAAGGATCAACACTGTGGTTCCCTACCCCTCCTGGTCCTGAAGACAACACCGTGATGAGTAGAAATGAAACTTGTTCTCCCTCTGTCCCCCTGTGTTTGATAATGAACTCTCTCTGACACTGATAAAGAGCGAAACTCTCTCTGACACTGATAACGACGTACCAGGAACATTGAACTCTTTTCTCTTGTTTCGTGAATGAAGATGAACAGTTATCTGGACTTTTATTAATAATTGATACTTGCTAATCCATGAAGAAACTAGTTATTCTAATATGTTGCATGTTTTTGCAGGAAGATTCTGATAATCCAAATATTCGACATTCTATCCCCCTCCGTGTCTTTTGTTGAGAACGAAAGGAAAGTGAATGGATGAATAATTAGAGTTAGTCTATCTCTCAAATAGACAACAATGTTGTAACCCCTTTGGGCTGTAACATAAATTGGGCGCTCGTTCCGAGATATGAATTTGACAAATTGAGCTAGATTCGAAAACATGAAAGTTGAGATTTAAATTATTTCTTTGCTCATCACTGAAATTTCAGATAACCTGTTGAGAGTGTGTCCATGTCCTGTGTGATCTTTCTGCTTGCTACTTGCATTATGTGCATTGTCTGATCCTGTTATTGCACTCGGCAGTTTCGCGCAACAAAGGTAGGAATTAACGGAAATTTGTCAAAAATGGCCACCGGAAGTGAGGAGACTGTAGACATACGTCATCTCTTACAGAATATGACGGCAGATCATGTGCGCGTTGCACTGGTAGAGGAAAAGTATGTTTTGGCTGAACGTTTTGGCATTGAATTGCGGGAGCGCATGACCTCAAGGCAAATTGATGAAATTCTCATTCCTGAACTATCTAAACAGGGCCTGTTTAGGGTAGAAGAGGACAGTCGCGAAATGGGGGATCAGAGTGAAGCTTTGCACTTGCAGATGGAGAGACTAGAGTGGGAGAAAGAGAGATTCCGAATGGAGCAGGATATGCAGAAAGAGAGATTCCGAATGGAGCAGGCTATGCAAGAGTCGAGACTGAAATTGGAAAGAGAGAAATTTGAGTTCAAACGTGAACGATTAAGTCGCGAAGAGGGGAACGTGAGAACACCCCGTCTTGAGAGACTGGACGATTTGACTGATCAAGACGATCCTGTAGTCTACTTCCGAAGTTTTGAGCAGCTGGCTGAAGCATCTGAGATTCCTGTAAACGAGTGGTATCGTAGTTTGCTCCCTTGTCTGAAAGGGAAAGCAAGAGAAGCTGCCCTTAGTTTGTCAGCAGTGGAGGTGAGGAACTATGACACGTTGAAAGGAAAGGTGCTCTCAGTTTTCGCAGTCTCAGCAGAAGTCCATAGGAAACTTTTTCGGAACACTAAGCTCGGGGAGAAAGAAGACCCTCTTGAACTTTTGTCCAGGCAGACCAAATATTTTGAACTTTGGGTGCGTGCAGAAGGTGTAGATTCTTTCGAATCTATGCGGCAGACAATCTTGAAAGAGCAATTTCTGAATTCGGTAGGTGTAGATATCCGTGTCTATCTGAGTGACAAAGAATGCAAGACTGTCCGTGAGTGTGCCGAGAAAGCAGGGAAGTTTCTTGCTGCGAGGGAGGGGGTGACGAAAGTAGATGGATGTAAGTCTAAGACTGGACAGGATGCATTTTCCGGAGGGAAAGGGGAATCCCCGAGTAGAAATTCCTCAGGAAAGAGCGGCTCTGAGAAGCAAACTGTAGCTGTGAAGGATGTTGTGTGCTACAAGTGCAGGGAGAAAGGACACTACCAATCAAACTGCTCCAATACTACTTTCGGCCAGGGATGAAGTCAGATGTACAGACAGTCAGATGTACAGACAGTCAGATGTACAGACAGTCAGATGTACAGACAGTCAGATGTACAGACAGTCAGATGTATATGAAGTCAGATGTACAGACAGTCAGATGTACAGACAGTCAGATGTACAGACAGTCAGATGTACAGACAGTCAGATGTACAGACAGTCAGATGTACAGACAGTCAGATGTACAGACAGTCAGATGTACAGACAGTCAGATGTACAGACAGTCAGATGTACAGACAGTCAGATGTACAGACAGTCAGATGTACAGACAGTCAGATGTACAGACAGTCAGATGTACAGACAGTTAGATATGCAGACAGTCAGATGTACAGACAGTCAGATGTACAGACAGTCAGATGTACAGACAGTAAGATGTACAGGCAGTCAGATGTACAGACATTCAGATGTACAGGGTTAATCAAGGCACTGATTCATTTTGAGGTCTATTTGAGGGCTCTTAAATATCACGAGCAGGCAAAGATTATAGGTTACATAATCTTTGGTGCAGGTTAACACTGACCACAACCCATTTCTCTTTTTGAATAGCATTATATCTTTGATCGTTGGAAAACTATCAGGCAAAGAGCTTTTAGATTTGCGTGTTTTGTATGCCAACTGTGGCAAGACTTTTTGCTTGTGCATGTGTTTTAAAGGTGAATTTAGTATATATATTTTTCAATGTTTCT
This sequence comes from Theodoxus fluviatilis, assembly GCA_034096865.1. NCBI lineage: Eukaryota > Metazoa > Mollusca > Gastropoda > Cycloneritida > Neritidae > Theodoxus > Theodoxus fluviatilis. Next base: position 31,285 of record JAWQFJ010026760.1, on the reverse strand, counting down.
GACCAGCCTAGGTTTTGACTGATCAGACAGTAAATTGTGAGATTCCTTGTACGAGATTTCTTTTCTTATTAAGTCCCTAAAGAAATCTCTCAAAAGAGGAAGGGAGGTGTGATGGGTGATGGCTGACCACCTGGGAGTGCGGCACGTGGTGAACTGAAATAGCGTTGGTACTCAGAGAGAACGAGTAATACTTGACTAATTGATTCTCGTCTCTGTCCTACGTCACTTGCTGAATGACGTCATTGGGGAGGGAGAACGAATCTCGAAAGGCCAGTTTGGAAGTGGCAATGAAAACACGGGAGAGATTCTCTGTTCATGGGGTCTTGGTCATGACCCCTTGGTGCACCGAGGATTGTCGGCGAGGATTTGTCGGCGTGATCTGAGGGGACTGAGCACTTTCAACGCCTGGCTGACCGCTAGTCAGCCGGACCCAATCCCTGGTGGGAAATACAGATTCTCGACTTCCGTCCGTTGCCTGGATGCTTGACGGTATTTTTCAAGGAAGCGGTGGAGGGAGAGAAAAACCTCCTGGCCACAAGAAGGATCAACACTGTGGTTCCCTACCCCTCCTGGTCCTGAAGACAACACCGTGATGAGTAGAAATGAAACTTGTTCTCCCTCTGTCCCCCTGTGTTTGATAATGAACTCTCTCTGACACTGATAAAGAACGAAACTCTCTCTGACACTGATAACGACGTACCAGGAACATTGAACTCTTTTCTCTTGTTTCGTGAATGAAGATGAACAGTTATCTGGACTTTTATTAATAATTGATACTTGCTAATCCATGAAGAAACTAGTTATTCTAATATGTTGCATGTTTTTGCAGGAAGATTCTGATAATCCAAATATTCGACATTCTATCCCCCTCCGTGTCTTTTGTTGAGAACGAAAGGAAAGTGAATGGATGAATAATTAGAGTTAGTCTATCTCTCAAATAGACAACAATGTTGTAACCCCTTTGGGCTGTAACACTATAGACTACAAGAACAACTCACCATACATTCCATGCTCTATAGACTACAAGAACAACTCACCGTACATTCCATGCTCTATAGACTACAAGAACAACTCACCATACATTCCATGCTCTATAGACTACAAGAACAACACACCATACATTCCATGCTCTATAGACTACAAGAACAACTCACCATACATTCCATGCTGTGTAGACTACAAGAACAACTCACTGTACATTCCATGCTGTGTAGGCTACAAGAACAACTCACCATACATTCCATGCTGTGTAGACTACAAGAACAACTCACCATACATTCCATGCTCTATAGACTACAAGAACAACTCACCGTACATTCCATGCTGTGTAGACTACAAGAAAAACTCACCGTACATTCCATGCTGTGTAGACGTCAGGGTTGACCAGAAGCACAGCTCTTGTCAAGGCCATCAGTTCACAGGAATCTGCAAGTGCAAACCATGAAAGCCTGTGTCGACGAGGGAGGGAGAGGTGTCCTGCACAGCTATAAAATGTCAAGTGTCAATGTATTTGAAAAGTTGATACACAAAAGATACGTCTTTCTGCTGATCATTGTTTATCACGCGAGGACTGTATTCTGGGTAGTACACAATGTTGGTAAGAAAGAAAGTTACAACAACATTTCACTCTAATTTTCTTCATTATTCCAACTAAAGGAAACATTTACACATTAGCATCATTAATCTTTATTGTATTTGGATAAGACAAATGCCAAATTTGGAGAAAACAACAGCAAAAAAAGAACCCCCCAAAAAAGATCCCTGCCAGATAAATAGCTTTAGCAGTACTGAATGGTATTAGACTTAGAGGCATGTTAATCACAAACAAATAAAAGTAAGAAAAAGTAACAAAATAAACAGGAAAAAGAAATGTCAACTCACCAAGAAACTTAGAGCTAGTCTCCTTCGCTCGCCATGCCATGAGTTTGTTGTATGCAAACTGGTAAAGCACCTTGATGCTCCATCTCTCCAGTCCCAGCTTGTGCTCGATGAGAATCAATGGGCTTTTGTTGTGTTTGGGCTCCAACACAGGCAGGAAGTCATATTCATCACTAAATAATAAACCATAAGGGATTGGCGAGTGACCAATTGCTGCAACCTGCTAAATGGACGCACGCACGCACGCACGCACACACACACACGGCTATGTTACATGTTCACGTCTGATGATGAAGTCGAAAGTGAGCAGACGATAGGGATAAGGATGGAGGAAAACCCAAAGCAAACAATACTTCCCAATGGCAAAGGCATACGTGTCAAGAAAGGAAAGTGTTAACAGTCTGCTCCACAATATCATAATGCCTAGTAGTTACACGTCATTCTTCCACAAGCATTCGCGACTTCTTCCTCGACACGAAACAAATATCGTCCGCTTTCTTCAATATTAAGAGAAGGCAACAATTCGTTGTACTATAATGCATGAAATCAATACAAATTTGCTAAAATCAATCACAGGTTGATGTGTCACTCTATTCACTCTAAGCATTAACTTAAGAAAATCTAATAAAGTAAACGAAGCAATCTTCGTTAATAGAAAATGGAAAAGGGCATATCAGTCCAGGGTTGGACAGCATTTCACAATTGTGGCGTGAACAGTAAGATGGCATATGAGATCATCTCGTGCAGTAAGGAATGAGTTACATACATGTTGGGATCTCTTCTAAAAGCATTATTCAGGTCGGAGAGAAGTCGAACACCTCTCACATCGGCCATTTTCTTTGTTTGTACCACGTGACATCCTCGTAGCCAAAATAATACAGGATTTTTTCAGAATTAACGTACAAAAACACTATATCTATTTGAAACAAAACCAAAAACAATTTTAGTATATTTTCAGCGGACATAAAAACTCTCTTTGCCGAGAAGTTGGTTCGAAACAAAATTTAAACAACTCTGCACGGAGCAGTACCCGCGCCGAGAGGTGCTATGCTGTCTCTGCTGCACTTGCCTGTGATGCATGGTTGAAATTACATCGGAATCTCTGGTGATTGAGTACACATTTGCCCAGCTTTGTTCTTGTCAAAAGTGTTGGCTAAAAAGCAATAGATAGGGGGGCCGAAATATTTCAGCAGCCGATCCGAAGAAACGAAATGCAGCGCGAGCGCATGCCTCCTCCAGCCCCAGGCCATGGACCACCGTTGCCCATGCCCCAACATCCCACGTCCAGTTCTCACTTCACCTCGCCTCCACCTAGACTGCCACCACATGGAGAAAACATGTTCCCACCCAGTTTCATGCCGCCACCCCATCTACAGCCCCAACATTTGCTTCCTTACCCTAGTCAAAATCCAGTTACATCGAAATCGGGACCAGAGAGTTATCGGCAGCCGTCTTCTGGTGCATCTTTTCTAGGACAAGGAGCTCCTCCGCTACCACCCAGCTTCATGCCCCCATCAGGCTTCCCATCAGGCTTCCCACCACCACATGGCTTCGGGGGAGCACCTAGCCACCCCCCTATACCTCCCCAAGGGGCACTCCACCCTCACCCACAAGGTCATTACCCTCCAAATCCCCATCTAAGAACAAACAATCCCGCAGGTCCCCCACCTCCCGTTCCTCATCAAGGGATGCCTCCTCCCTCCCCCATGTCCTCAAGTGGAGTTCCTTCACCAGTGCCTTTACCGTTCAGTACTACTCAAATGTCATCTGACCACTCTGTGCAGAGGCCACATTTCCATGGGTCTCCATCAGGTATGGTAGCACCCCAAGTCTCCAACAGCAGTGCCACCTTTCCAGGAGTGAATCCCAGTGTGAAGTGTGAAAATGGAAATGGTGTTCTACCAGCAGTCTTCTCAGTCCCCCCTCCTCAATCCAGTGTAGCCTCATATGGGCATGCAGCAGAGTACACCCCTCCCTTCCCATCCACTTTTGGACCTCCTCCAGGGTACCCTTCTGCACATCCCATACCCCCTCCTTATCCCATTCAAGGGGAGCCACAGCTATCAGCACATGTGGAGGGTGGGAAGAATGATGATGAAGTACAAAGACAGATGGATCAGGAGTGGACACAAGGGTGGCTGAGACAGAGAAGGCAACACAGGAAGATAGAGAAACCCAAGACTACATCTTTGAAGGTAGGCTTCTGTCTCAGATAATTATTTTTCTTGCCTTTTAACAGCAGTTCTTCCCAGGGTAATGACAGTATATTGAGCTGAATTTCAGGATTATTTTTACCTTGCACATTATGATCAGTTACTTTGATATGCACCATTTTTGACTCTCAGGAATAGATGATTTGCATTAAATAGCTTTCCACAGTACAAGAAATATCTGCTGCTTTTATATTATTCATTTTTGTGTCTCATTTCAGAGTTCATTATAATGTTTTAGTGTGGCTGTCCAGAGAACAGTATTCAAACCTGCATGCTAATTTCAATGAGGAAATATTTTAACAAGCTTGTTAGCTTTCTTCTCCCGTGCGTGCTGGCATAGAAATCATGACGTGGCATACCTTCTTCCATGAGCACACATCAGTTTTCACTGTCTTGGTCACAGCATGTGGACATAGTGTTTTCTTCGTGCCAGATTTGTGATGCTCAAGCTGCCCTGAAGCAGGCACAGGAATTGCTGGCTAGACTCAGAGCACAGAGGGACGCTCTGCAGGAAACTGCCAGTGATGACGATATTGCCTGGAGGAAAGGGAAAGAACAAGCAGAGGGCACAAAGGTAAGGTCTAGTCCAAGAAGAATTGCATGCAGTGACTGCTGATCTATGTATGTCTCCTTCATGAGCTTGAATATTGGGTCATGGACCTTGTAGGGTCTTGCTCCAGAAGCAGCAGAAGTAGTTTGTCCAGTCTTTTGTCGCTTTAGTATGTGGTCTTAAAGAAAGAAAGAAAGAAAGAAAATTCTCAGGAGATCAGGACATATATATGTGATCCAGAACTTATGCTGTCAAGTTGTGCTTGAAGATGTTGTAAGGCCAAAAGAAAAAATAGTTGTAGTCATGACTCATGGTCACATGGGAAAAAAAAGGTAAAAAAGATTTGGTAGGTCAGCCTGAACTTTTTTCTTTTTTTTATAGAAGAGGCCAGACTGAATACAAACCACAATTTCTCTTTTGCTGAAAAAACTTACTTTTAACTCAGAAAGTGGATTCTCTTACTAAGTCTTAGTGCTCACAGGGCGGGGAAGATGAGACAGCACACCACGCATCGATTACCATCTATTTCTTCTCCTTTTTATCTCTTTTTTTTTCATGATCAGAAAAATATTCAGGGTCTGAGAAAAAAATAGGGTTGGTCAGGTTCCAGTGACCACAACTTTGTTTTCCTAATGAAAGCTGAATGAATCCCAGAGATGCATCATTATCATGTTGCTTCTTTCCATCAAAAGTAAAACTTGGTATTAGAGCTCTGAAAGCAACTATTCCATGGTGTAGCCCGGAACCAATATAAGGTTGGATTGCTGAAGAAGCCAGGCAGAAGCCGTATGAAAGCTACACATGAGTGGCTGCTATTTTTCTTTGTTGAGTACAATGTTTACATTTTTTGATCAGGTTGGAATGTTCTTCTGGGAGTGAAGTTATTGCTGGTACCTGACTGCATTCAATCAGTCCCAGAGTTTGTCTCCAGGATAGCAGGTGGCCCAATGATCAGGGACCAAAAATATGAAAGCTGTTTGAGACCCAGACTTTGGTGAAGAATAGCTGTCTTAAATCAATGCCCTTAGCTTTTTGTGGGCACCTTTTATTGGTGCAAGGTACTTTAACATCCAGGCTCTAAAAGAGATAGGCACAAAACATGAGTTCCGGTTATGGTAACATGGCAACAACTAAAAAAAGGGGGGTTGGTAAATCTGCCTTAACTTTTTTTTTTTTTTTAAAGGCCAGTTTAAACATAAATCAGAACTTCTCTTTCATGGAAAACACAGTTTTAAGCTGAGTGCTCATAGGGCAGGGAAGATAAGACATACACAGTTTGTTTACTGTTTTCTTCTCCTTTTTTGTTCTTTTATGTTGTTGTTGCATGATTGAAGAAACATCTAGGGTTGGCAACAACAAAATAATAAAAGTGTCTGTCAGATTACCATTACCACAATAATTGTTGTTTTTGGCCTAATATTGAATCTGCAGGCATATCATATACATGTACACTGCACCAAGGAAACATTTAAAGCATAAGAGACGGACACCTTGATTTTGCAGAAGATATATGCATGATATGATATAATAATCCACTCTAATTGATTTAATTCAGGGTGCCCAGTGGGTTTTGAAAATCTTAATGCATGTTCCTAAGACAGTAGCAATCTACATTCTGCTTATGGCTCGTTTTGTTCCAGAGAGAACTGGAAATGGAAATGAAGAAATTCCACGACAAGAGTGTTGTGGAGGCATTGAAGTCCAAGATTGCCGACAGGAAGTCCAAAAGGGTAAGCATGTCACAGCTTTTGGCCGTGCTTCAAGCAGAAAAAAAAGAGATCTGCTTGCGCTATTGCTTTCACCCATCTCATAAGCACATTGCCTGATTTCAGATGTAATGAGCATTTATTATACCTGTCACTCCATTCTGAATTGGGTTTTCAATACCCAACTAACTTGTCTTCAACTTATTAAGCATGCTGATTAAATGTTTACATTTTAATGAAGTCAGAAATGTATTGTGGCTGCCAATACATTTACATGAATAATGCTGTTTTTCATTTGCAGTATGTATTCCTCGATGGGGACCTCTTTTTTTCACTATTCCTCTGCCCCAATTCCTGGTGAAATATACTTTTGAATGATATCCTTTGCAATGAAGTTGTTACTGTGGGCGTTCACAGTCAGCACTTGTCATGTCACTGGTGATGGAACAAGAGAATTAGCAATTAATTTTTAATTTGGTGCAGGGAGTGTGGCCATAAAACAAGTATGTTCTAAGTTTTTGGATTTGATATCATGTTTGGTCTTTCTCCAGTGTTGAAAAACTAGTCAAGATTTAAGTTGTAGACAAAAGGAGAATGGGATTGTTTTGTTTGTAAATTTTTTTAACCAAAGATACTTTGATGTTCATTTGGCTTCTTTGTGTGGTGTTGTTATGGTCTGTATAGAATATCTTTTTAATTATTTTGTCATCTAAAAACTGTGAAAGTTCTGACTGAGAACTTGATTTTCAATGAGTTGGATAACCTAGCGAGGGAAAGATCTAGAAATAGGCTGTCTGTACACTAAGGCATATATATACTTCAACCAAAGATGACATGTGGCTAGAGTGAACATGGAATAATGAGTTCAAGGAAATGTACTTCTTTGTGAATGTAAAGTGCATATGAACCAAACACAAGGCATACACTGAATTAGCAGAAATCAGTTATTCTCAATCATTCAATGTAATATACATTTTGAAACCAAAAAAAAATTGAAGGACTGTTTGAGAGAGAAAACATGAAAAAGGAGCAGAAGCCAGCCTATTAAACATTTAGTTTAGGGTTTGTTCTTTAATTAGTTATGCAGCAAAATAACTCAAAAAGTTCCAAATGGATCCTCATGAAATTTGATAGAAGGTCAGGGTTTCACCCAAGGAAGAATCCAGTAAAATTTTTAGATGATCAATTTTCTCTTTTTGGAGTTATGACCAAAATGATCAGTGTTATCAAAAATCAAGAAGTCGATGACATCAAACAATTGATGATGTCATATGTGTTTGGCACTCAGAAATCACTTTCACTAGTTTCAGCCACCAAAATAAACTAAACTTCATAGCATCAGGCCTGGCTAGCAGAGCATCCTGCCTGAATGAATTATACAGACCTTGGAAGAGAATGTGTGGCTTCCTTGTTTGAGGTTTGTACTCTCAGAGTGCTGTCTAGGTTTTCTTCTGTTTTTCTAACTTTCCTACTCGGAATAAATCAAGTCTTTTACTCACAGTTACATGACCATTGCATTTGATGAAACATAAGGCAAGATAGGGGTCTTGGTGGTTTGTCAAAATGAGGACAATTGTTTAAACAGAGTTGGACACTTATATACTGTTCCTACTTGTAAGCAGTTTAACCACTTAAGCTTGATGAAGATTTTGTTGGTAAGTAATGTGTATGTTTTTCATCCTTTTTATATTCTTATATTTGTCTTCATTTTAACAAAGGACGAAGCACTATTCCTTGTGAAGTATGCTGTTTTACATAGTCTGTGACAAAATCCCTTGCAAAACCAGGCACTGTTTGGTTGTCTGAAATAGCTGTGCACCATTCAGCAGTACGATACCAAAGATATCTCTGCCGACACTATGTGTATCATATAACTCAATTGTGCATACTTGTTCTTATCCTGAATTAGTTTTTGCTGATTGACTGTTAAGAAATTTGGCATGAATATTTTGTACACAACAGTTCTTCACAATCACAGTTTGCAAGAGAATGTGTTCTTCTGAAGATTAAGAATGTTTCAATTTGATATAGAAATCAGTCAGTATCTAAATGCAGTGCACAAGGATACAGTGTCCTGTTTATAGGTGAACCAATCAACAGAAACCTGCACTAATAGAGTAATGTCTCACAAACAATCAGTGTCCACTCTGCTCAGGATTTAGATGTGTGTTTTTGCATGAATTTTACCTTGGTAATGCCGTCAAAGTAACGAAGTACTCATGTTTTAGGGGGGAAAATAAACTGGAGAGTGAAAGATCAGATTAAAGTTTCAAGAACGCGTTAAGGTTTGTGCATGTGTGTGTGTGTGTGTGTGTGTGTGTGTTGTGTGTGTTGTTTGTGTGTGTGTGTGTGTTGTTTGTGTGTGTGTGTGTGTTTGTGTGTGTCTGTGTGTGTGTGTGTGCGCGCACATGCAGGCATGCACACACACACACACACATGCATATTTCATATTCCTAAGATAAAGTTGCCATGGCCTAGATGTTTTGAACTACCTGCTCTGTACTGCATGGCTGTAAGTAACATCTGACTGTCAGATGGCATGGCATGGCATGATTGTCATGGAAACTTTGCTATTGCAGGAGAGGCTGAAACGCAAGCGGCAGAGGCAGTGGGAAGAGCAGCAGCTGCAGCAGCAGGAGTGGGCGAGGACTGAGGCCAAGATAGACCAGTGGCAAAATGACCTGCACCAGAAAGACCTTGACAAAAAGCAGGCAAGTAGTGCTGTGGGAGGTACATGACTGAGAACATCATCTGCATCCAGCAAGCATCCTCACAAAAAGAATCTTATTTCATTTTGCATCATGTTTTAATTTTCTTTTAATGGACATTGCTTTGTCATGTTCCCTTTAAGTTGTAATTTCCTGGCTGGTCTTTGCCTAACAAACATTAATGAGCCCCATGCATCACTCCGCCCACAGCTGAATTTGAGGCAAAGTATATGCTACTGAGGTATTGAAATCTGCAGTTGTGAACTGTTTCCTATGATGATCACTTGAGATATCGGTTGTAGCACACCCCATACGCATGTTTTGATCATCTCTTAAGGTCATGTAAATCATTCACGTTTCATTCCCCAGTCTAGTATGGATTATGTAATCTGTAGAAAATATAAGTCAAGTAGCAGCCACATGGGGTGGGCAGCTATGGGCGGTACAGGATTGAGCAGGGTGGTCGGTAATGGGCAGTACAGGATCTTAAGAATAAAAGCAGTGTTTTTCTCCCTGGAGGGTAAGGGCTGTTTATTTCTCGAGTCTGCATGTCTAGAAAAAAAGGCTGCCTGGTAATGCCACATGAGTGGTGATGCAAAGAGTTAAATGAAACTGCTTTTCCTCTTGGTGAAATGTTATATAAAGGAACTTGGCTGCTCACGTGCCCTCCCCTGCTTTCATCTTTGCTTTGGCTGTCTGTAGGAACTGCACACTTCTGTGTACTGGATAGAGGTATCTATGGGTGATATTGTGATATAATTTGGCTATCTGAGTGATTTGGTGGAGGTTTTATCTTCCAAATATCAGGAACAGCTGCTTACCAGTTAGTATGTCAACCCTACTAATATTGGTCCACCTTAGCAAATCTGACCAGAGGTACCTTAATAGTCATCATGGTCATATCTTTCTAATGGTTGTTAGGATATGAAGTTGTTGTATTGATAAAACTAATAGAGGAGGAACTTCTAGTTGCAAACGTTGACAAAGGAAACCATTTAATCTGTGTGTTTGTGAGTTTTTCCTGATGTGTTTGGGACTTAATCTATTCAGGAGGCTGAAATGAAGAAGGCTGCCGATTCCACCCTGGCCGAGGTGAGGCGCAAGCAGACTGAGGCTGAGAGAACTCTGGACTTGCTGGCCAGTGTGCAGAAGCTCCGCAAAATCAGGAAGGATGCTGCAGAGAGGCATGGTGAGGCTCTGGCTGTGATGACTGTGTAGCACTTGTGACATTTCTTATGTCATGCCATCCTACAGACAGAAGAAGTTTTCCGTGCATCAGATGCACCCCAGTGGCACCTTGAGCCATTCTAGTTCACTGGAGACCCATTCTAGTTCACTGGAGACCCATTCTAGTTCACTGGAGACCCATTCTAGTTCACTGGAGACCCATTCTAGTTCAGTGGAAAGCCATTCTAGTTCACTGGAGACCCATTCTAGTTCACTGGAGACCCATTCTAGTTCAGTGGAGACCCATTCTAGTTCACTGGAGAGCCATTCTAGTTCACTGGAGACCCATTCTAGTTCAGTGGAGAGCCATTCTAGTTCACTGGAGACCCATTCTAGTTCACTGGAGACCCATTCTAGTTCAGTGGAGACCCATTCTAGTTCACTGGAGAGCCATTCTAGTTCACTGGAGACCCATTCTAGTTCACTGGAGACCCATTCTAGTTCACTGGAGACCCATTCTAGTTCACTGGAGACCCATTCTAGTTCACTGGAGACCCATTCTAGTTCACTGGATACCCATTCTAGTTCAGTGGAGACCCATTCTAGTTCAGTGGAGACCCATTCTAGTTCACTGGAGACCCATTCTAGTTCACTGGAGACCCATTCTAGTTCAGTGGAGACCCATTCTAGTTCAATGGAGACCCATTCTAGTTCAGTGGAGAGCCATTCTAGTTCACTGGAGACCCATTCTAGTTCACTGGAGACCCATTCTAGTTCACTGGAGACCCTTTCTAGTTCAGTGGAGACCCATTCTAGTTCACTAGAGACCCATTCTAGTTCACTGGAGAGCCATTCTAGTTCACTGGAGACCCATTCTAGTTCACTGGAGACCCATTCTAGTTCAGTGGAGACCCATTCTAGTTCACTGGAGACCCATTCTAGTTCACTGGAGACCCATTCTAGTTCACTGGAGACCCTTTCTAGTTCACTGGAGACCCATTCTAGTTCACTGGAGACCCATTCTAGTTCACTGGAGAGCTATTCTAGTTCACTGGAGACCCATTCTAGTTCAGTGGAGACCCATTCTAGTTCACTGGAGACCCATTCTAGTTCACTGGAGAGCCATTCTAGTTCACTGGAGATCCATTCTAGTTCACTGGAGACCCATTCTAGTTCACTGGAGACCCATTCTAGTTCACTGGAGACCCATTCTAGTTCACTGGAGACCCATTCTAGTTCACTGGAGACCCTTTCTAGTTCACTGGAGAGCCATTCTAGTTCACTAGAGACTTCGCCTACCGGCAAAAATGTCTCTAGCCCAGTTGACATCACGTGATGGAAGGTTTTCGTCCGAAATATCCAAATGGAGGTCACAAGAGGCTTGTGGGATAGCCGATCTGCTCCCTGACATATGCCGTTAAAGTAGTTCTAAGACTATTTCGCACAAAAAACTCTTAAGTTACTCTTGTTGAGGCAATAAACAAGCGTTTATTGGATTAAATAAAATGTTTGTGTTGAAATGGAAACAAGTTTTGACATCTGAATGATTTCTGTAAAAAGTGGAGAGAAAAAATAGTATCAGAACAAACTATTTTTTGCACAATGCTGTAATGCGAAGGATCAAGTCTATACGCGTTCATTGCGAACAGTGCCAGAGTCAATACTGACTCGGGTTCACAGAATGACCTTGAGCTGCTCAGGCCCACTAGTTAAGGTAATGGAGCAGAAACCAAAAGCTCTACAGCCAAGGGTTCTATGTGACGAGGGGGAAGGCTAGCCACAGCCACTGTATGGGACTTTGTAGTCCACAACTTCTGAAGTCTTGAGTTTTTGTTTTGAAATGACGATACTCTTCATTTCCAAGACAGGGAGCTATGACCTTGAATGTGTACAATTCATATTTGTTGAAGGAGGAAAAAATAAATTACAGTGTTTGATGGTGTGAGTCACAATGTTTGATAATGTTATTCAGTTTTTATTTGAATATGAGTAGATTGTGTTCTTTTATGTTTCAGTTTATGTGATTAAGTTTGAGATCAATGTCCAGTAATGATGTATATTTACACAACCTTAATTTTGTTGTGTGTCTGTTGGATTACCACATGCTTTAATATTTCTAACTGCACTCCATTCATTTTTGCAGGAAAAATGCTTCCCAATGCCTACACTAATGACAAACAATTTGATGAGAGAATAGCCAAGCTCCAAGAGTTGATAGAGACTCGGAAAATTGTATATGATGGAGAGGAGAAAACCATGAAGGTGAGCATGTCACTGGAACTCATGATGGAAGACTGGAGAATCTTGACTGTGTAGGGAAACTTTAAAAAAAATTGACATGCTCTGGCAGTTTTTGTGGTCACTGGCTTTACAGAGCCTAAAGAGGCTGATAAGCCTCAAACTCCATCCATTACCTGGAATGGACATGTCCATGACCATCTCATCTAGACAAGGAGTACATGATGCTTTCAATGAAAAGTAACAATTGTAGCATCACAATGTTGTCCCCATAATGCCTGTTGTACTGCCATCATCATGCAGAGAAAGATGATAATTTCTATTAGGGTGCATCCCTTATGTATTTGATATTTTGAGCTCAGAGGAATCAAATTTGTCAATTCAAATCTGGTATGCAGTGGTTGAAGTGCAGTGCAGTGGGCTGACTACATTTGAGATACAAATATACATGTGCTGCAGAGGTGTTTGTTACTTGTTCCTCTGTGTGCACTGACCTCCCACTCCTCACTGCAGGTGATGCTGGAAATAGAGCAGGAGGAGACCAAAGAGAAGGAGCGAGAGCAACAGAGGATACAAGAGATGAAGCAGGCCTCCAGACAACACAGAGCTCATCTGGAGATGCTCTTTGGCAAGACAGGTTGGCTCTCCTAGTGACATGTTGTGTAGAGGGGGCATTGTTTTTGCATATGTACATGTTCATGTGGATCCATTGCCGAGTGGTCAGTGTGCTTGACCTGAGGTCGCTTGCGGCTAGCGGGTGTGGCGTTCGAAGCTGCAGGGATTCTAGAGTTGCATCCTTGGGCAAGGTACTTTACTCATGTCGCTTCTCCCCATCCAGGAGTAAAACGGGTACCTGTGAGGGCTGAGTTGGAAGATTGTGAGAGATAACTTTGGCGCATTCATCCACAGCCTGGTTGCATGCTCCCCAGGGAGCTGAGATGGTGTTGGAGTGACACAGAGAGGTAGCCCGATGACCAGGGGGTAAATGTGTGCGGTTTGAGCATCCATCAATGGGTGAAAAGGTCGCAATATAAAAAAGAGCACCTTCACTCTCACATAGAGGAAGCAAGCAAAGGTTGACAGGTGATGCAGGTATGCCCACACATACAGAAGAAGAGGCAGACCATTGATTTGAAGGACCTGTAGGATTATATTGAATTGAGCTTTGCTGTGGATTCATCTTTAGTTCTATGGATTAGAGTGTACTAGTCATAACAGTCAGGTCATAGGATGACAGTTTGGATGAAATCTACAGCATCCTTTGAAAACAGTTTATAAGCACTGTTTATGAATCAACTTTTGGTGGGTTAGAATTAAGTAGAATAAGCTTGGAATACATGTAGTTTTCTTTTGCAATGAACCTGTGTCATTGGTGGCTTCTGAGGTTATAACTTCACAAACATTGCATGCTACATCTGTTTATTAAACTCATAAACATTTCAGGCAGATTCTGTGATCATTGTTTTGACTTTTTGTCAATATCATAAATGTCTTATCAATGATAATGAATCATCAAGGAAAAAAAAAGTTTTAATAGCCCCTCAAGAATGAGAACAAATGTTTGAACCTCATGTGTTGCAGAGGTCCTGGACTCTGACGACGAGATGCTTCCATTCAGGAATTTCTATGAACAAGCCCAGCACAGCTTGGAGGCACTTGTCCAGATCAGGTCTGTGTGTTTTGCCCTATATGCTTAGACAGTAGAAATGGCTGCTTCACATAGATTCCGTCTCATGAATATCTATGAGAGAATTAGAGAAGCAAAAATTTATTTAAATATTCTCTCATGAATCAAATTTTTTTTTAATAATCTGTGTACGTTTTCATTGGCCAGTTACTTATCATTACAAGGCCTTTCTCTACTGCTGCTCAGTAGATAATACTGTTCATCTTTCATGAAAGAATGGGGGGAAATAATCTGTACATGCCTTGGCATCTTTGAATGTTTTATTGAACTCGCTTTCCTCTTCCTTCATGTGATACTTCTTAGCAGTGGGCAACTCCTCAGTGCTCGTTAGGATTTTTAAAAATTTGATTAGTTTTCAGGTCTCTGTTGGCATATATATGTAGCCTTGCCAAACTCTTTGACTCACTGATGCCGGTGTGGTCTGTTTGCAGGCGAGAGTGGGACATGTTTCTGGTGCCACCAGGAACTCCAGGTGCCAGCAGCTTTCCCAGGACCTGGGTACTGCCTCCAGAACCCTCCAGTGATGCCTGGGAAAAATTCCTCCAAGATTAATTTGATTTGTGCCCATTTTTACAACCTCTTTAGTAAAGAAGGAAGAATTTATCCTTGTTCTTGTGAACTTTTTGTCATGAATTAGTGATACAACACTCAATAAAAGGAACAATTCAGCCTGTGATAGAAAATAGTACTGCTCTTTTTTAATGTTTTGCATTGATGAATCAAATAGTGTGGCTACCTGAAAAGTTAGAAGTGGCAATGGGGATATAAAGACATAGTTCTGCCATATTGGCAAAAACGTTGTGCGATTAACCCTTGTATGCGGCCAAGCGCCAGCATCGAGTTGGAATACTCCCCAGGGAGCGGAGTTGGTGCTGGTACCTGACTGTGTGCGTCTTAAATGTCTGTCACTATGTTTGTTGTGAGGTACCAGTGAGGATTGATAAAGATGCCCAGTGATCAGGGGGTAAAGTGTAAGCAGTTTGAGACCCAGACAAAGGGTGTAAGTCGCTATAAAAAAACCACACCTTTACCTTTACCTTTTATCTATCCAGTGCTTAGCATGTGCTGCTGAAAGTCTTTCCTGTCACAGAAGTTTATAGAGAAGAAGGGTGTGTGTGTGAATGTGTGCATGTGTATGTGTGTTTGAATGATGGGTCCCTGACAGTCACAAACTTCATCATACACCACTACAGCACCTTCTGGATGAGTTTTGCCACTGCAAAGTACCTGACAGACTGGCAGAGTCTCGAAGTTGGAATCTGTGGGGTGGGCTAATTCATTGCTCCTGCTTGTGACGGCAAGGCATATGGTGATCAGAGAAGTAAGAGACCAAGCAGTTGAGGACTAGCTTTGGGAGAGACAGATGGAGCCACTGCTGTGAGCATGTGTGGATGATAGCGTGCTCATGGCAACCAAAAAAGCAGCAGCAGAGAAGACCCTGAAAAGGTTTTAACAGCTCATATCCATAGAATGGGCAGAATGAAGTACAAGCCCAAGCCAGAGCCTCGCATTGAAGAGAGGAAAATTCAGTACCAAGTCCTACATCACCAGTAAGAGGATCCCAAGCATCTGAGAGGAGCTTGTGCAAATTCTTGGCCAGTGGTATGCCTGTCCTCTTGCTGACCATCACAGGAGAAAGGGACCCAACAGAGGGCATGATCCAGCCTCAAAGCTATTTACAAATGCTGCCTGGCTGGCAGGCACAAACAGTTAGCTCTGCTTCTGCACATTCATTGATCTCCACTGGTCTACAAAAATGCAACGACCTGCATGGAGAAGATAGAAGGCCCATTAGCTCCTTCATGCACAAGTGGCTGGGCTACCAAGGACACTGACAAGTGTGGCGTGTTACAGCACTAGTGTTTTAAGACAAGCTCCCATTCTCCTCTGGTGGAAGAGTTCAAGGCCTACAAAACCAGACTCTTCCTCACGCTGCGAGACTCGCCTGACCAAGTGATCTGTGAGGCTTGCCCACATGTCAGGACAGGAAGGAAATGGGATGCAAGGTGAGAGGTAGAGAATGTAGAATCTCCCCTCTGACTGAAGGACATGGCACGTTGCAGAGTTGTAGGTTAGGACTGGAAACCCAGTGCAACAGGAGGTTTGCCAACCAGTCAACAGTGGGCAAGAGGGAAATGGTTGTGGAGGAAGTTGAGCAAGGAGAAGAGTAACTTGGGATTGCAAAGGCTGGGACACAGTCAACAGGGCCAGTGGATCACATGGGAAAATGTAACCCAGAAGAACCTCGACGGGTGCACCCACTGGAATATGGAGTCTACCAGAGTCAGCTTCATCATGCAGTCAACTTATGACTTGCTTCCCACACCAGTCAACTTGGAGAGGTGGCACCTGTCTCCCTCCAGAACAAGTGCATTCTGGAGGCATCAGAGGCACCCTTAAAAGCACAGGCAGGTTGCTCTGAAAGCCCTTAAAAATTTACTTGGCACCACAACCAGGTCCTATCTAAAGAGGCAAGCAAATGCTGCAGAGAGGCGAGACATGCCCTTTTGCATTCATCAGAGCCAGAAGGTGAAAGACTGGCCATTCAGACTCCGAGTTCAGGTGGTGGGTGAAACATCACAGTACATCTGAATAAATGGCCCAAACACACACACGCACATTAACTGTTGTCTGCAGTGTCCTCTAGACAGAGCAGCACCCGGACATATCAACTACTAGGTGGAATGAAAGACCATTTTCCTGGTTGAGTTCCATGAAAAAGCAACATAGCCTGAGCACACGAGTGGAAAAGGGCAAAATAATTTGAACAAAGAGGACTAGAGTCGTCCTAAAGAGTGGGGTTGTTGGACTATCGGTTGAGGTGGGATGTAGAGGCTTCATAGCGGCATGTAGGGTCTGACCTGCGAGGCCTGGGTGCCAAAACTCGGAGATGGGGATGGGGGGTGGGTGTGCAGCACCAATGTGGATCGGCCCAACTGCCAGACGAGAAAGTTAGAATGATGGACCAGATTGGCTGCTTGGGGCCTCCCCTGGCTATGCTACTGGGGCCGAATGCATGAGAAGGAACGAAAATTCCTCATGATTAAGACACACTTCTAAAGTAAATGCTTTTGAAGCTACTTCAGCCGTTACTTGCTATGTATGGGCAGTAAGTTGTGTTTGAGTTGTGAATGTAGAGGTATAATTATATGTACTATATGGGAATTCCGGGGAAACCCTTTAGTGGGCATGCACATTTGTCTAACCCTAAGCAAGCACCAGCCTTTACTGACCCTGAAGTGCAAATGCTGCTGGATGAAATTTGCTTGGAAAGAATCATTATTTTAAAATTAAATTCCAGCATTATGGTGAGAAGAAATGCACAAAATAATATGGGGGAAAATTGCAGAGCACTGCACTATGCTGGGCATTGCTCCACGCTCACCGGAGCAGGTGAAAACAAAGTGGAGGGATACTTATGATACTTTGTTGTTAAAGGTATTGGATTTTGTCTTTTCATTGCATTTGTCTGAGTAATAAAGCAAATAGAGATGCAAGTCAGCCGAGTGCCACTCCCAAGTATGGGTGAAGGCATTGATGACATCTGATACTAAATTCTGCTCTATCCAAATGAGGAATAAAATTAATTATCAACCCACTAAACCCAGTGTAGGGAACAAGCAGATGCAAAGTAGAGGTGATGATGTGTTTATATCTGTTGTGTTATGGCATGTCACCGACACAATAAGTCAGGGCTCAGGTACTGAAAGGTGGGGGGTTTTATTATTTGAGGAGAAAACCAACGATGTCCTATCGGATGACGTAAGTAGTATGACAACAATCGTCAAGCCACATACAATAAAACTGATAGAAACAACGAAACAACATCCATGTGTATAATAACCTAAATGCTGTAAGCTGGATCAATAACTTATATTGACAACAGCATTGGCAGTTGTACTACTAGTAGTAATATTCAGTTTTACATAACTGTCATTACAGGTTCAGCCTTTCATGTGTTGCTGAATGACACCATGGAAGACTTCCACAGAATTTTTACCCTTACATCTAAGCAAAAAAACTACTAGCTATTCTGATCTATTTCTATTATTCCATGTTAAAGAACATATCAAAAGCATAAAATATAATGAAAAAACAAACAAAATTATACAACCAAAACGACATAAATGCACCAATGCACGGTGTAGCAACCTAACAAATAAAAATTATTTATTGAAATATAAATGACATTCTTCATCCTTACTGCAACATCTTTGCCACACATTTGTGTACTAATTTTAAATTGACATCATCATTATGATCAGCACCACTGTCAAAAACAATCATCACCATCTCAACATCACTGATCCCATTATCACTAGCAAAATCAATTGTATAAATAGAATAATAAACAGCACTATCATCAGTTATGTACTAGAACTGATAGGGCTTTAAAAAATGTATACTTTACAAATATCACGTCCAACAAGAGACAGGAAGAGAGGGGAAAATAAGAATAAGTACACTGTTAAATGGAAAAATTGCAATACATATTTGCATGTGCTATGTTGACATTGTAACTGTGATTACTGAAGTCATTTCAGTTATAGCACATATTCCTTTCAAACGCATTTCAAATGAAACCAATGTGTTTCATGTATAATTATGTGAAACTGTATCTAAGTAAATTGCATTGTCTTTATGGAAATTACAAAAAACTAAATGAACACTCAACTACAAAGTTTGTGAGCAGTGCATGCCAAGGAGATGGGCATGCCATGTTCTCCTGGAGGAATTGGCACAAGGGGCTTTGTCAGCAGGTCCAGGATTGGCCTGCTCCCAAGTATGGGTGTGAAAAAATAGACAATCAGATGTGGTGATAAAGACGTTACAAAATGTTTCAGAAACTCCCTCCCTTTGAAAAAGGATGCAACCAATACTGCTTTGATGAGCTTGTATCACACAAGTTGAAATAAACAATACCTCCTATAGGCACATTGGTGATGTTTGGAAACTGCTGTGGTAGTGATACAGGAGCAGGACCCAAAAGCATGAACACTGCAGCAATCCAGCTGATGAAAGAGGTGTCTTTGAAGCACAAGCTTTATGCCACTCTCACTGAACGTTTGAACAAATGTCATCTGATTTTATGTCATTTCAGAGGCTGATTCATCGTCATCACAGGGGGGACGCAGGGCTGCACCAGGCACCAGCTCTTCAGCTCCCTCTAACCTGCATGACAGTTGCATGAATTAATTCACAGAGTCAGGTGAAAACAGACAAATGGCGTGTCACATTTTTACAGAGCCAAATAAAGTAAAATGCACTGTCCTTGAAATTGACGGGGAAAAAAAGATGAATAAAGAAAAAAACAACACAGAAAAATTAGACCTGGAAATTCTCAACATAGCTCTACGAATGATGTGAATATTTGATTCATTGTAGTAGAATAGTTGCAACAAATCATTTGATTAAAAAAGCTATTGTGTATTTGACACAAACTGTCATTTATGTTCATCCATTGCACTGCTAGTATGGATAGTATCACCAATTACAGTGACATCAATACAATGTATGATGAATGTTTCAAAATTTTAATTCCAATTGGAAAAGGTGGAGGATAAGATTTTTGTATTGCAATTTGTGTTTTAAATTACCACACCACTTGAGGTTGGTACCAGCAGTGTGTGTGTGTGTGTGTTTGTGTGTGAGTGTGTGTGTTTGTGTATATATATGTGTGTGTGTGTGTGTGTGTGTGTGTGTGTGTTTGTGTGTGTGTTTGTGTTTGTGTGTGAGTGTGTGTGTTTGTGTATATGTGTGTGTGTGTGTGTGCGCAGACCTGGGTACCCCAAATTTTGCCTTTGCGTACTCACTGGTTCAGATATGCGTATTTTTTTTAAACTGTGCGTATTTTTTGCGCGGACCGACAATTTCAAAAATGCCGCTTTTGTTTTGCATACAAAGAGGCAATGCAAGTGAAGAGTTAACTCCCCCTTGAGCACACACACACTTGATCTGCCTTATGGTGGTCGACAGCGCTCAGCCTAGGCCGCACCCGCCACCCCGCCTGACTGACTTTGCTTGTCCGGGGAGTTTCACCGTAGTTACTGTTACACTGTTTATGTTCGCAACTAGAGCATCACACACACAGTATTCAAACGTATCCAAGCGGCTAAACAATCAAAATCACAATTCAACTGCGCAAATTAATCTTCTCTGAAGAAACGGTGATGCTACCGAAACGCATACAATCAAAAGTTTGAGCAGCAGTCGAAAGGCAAAAGGAACGCTAGAAAGGGTTCTGTCAAAGAGTTCTGGGAGCACAGGGCAGCCGTCGTGCTGCAGATAACCGAATAAATAAACACGAACAATGTGGAGCAATCACACTGCGAAAAGTGCGGTGGTCACTGGCCCTAGGCCTGTGGAACCCGCAGTCACTCTCCGCATTCATCTCGCGACCTGGATGAGGTAAGGACACAGAAGGCATTGTTTCACCTAAACCCGGACGTGTTACTTTTTGTCACATCAGCGTTGGGCCCTGGAGTTAGGGCGTAGGGACCACCCGTTGAGAGTCAAACGTGGGATGGAGTTATGTTATTGATATATCCAAACACGCAGCTGGGTAACTGTACGAGGCCGTACGGCTACCTACAAAATAATTTCGGTAGCCGTACCGCACGGCTACGGAACCTCTTCCAAAAAAATTTGCTTACCATATATCCTCCAGGAACTTGAAGTGATCAAGCCTATGATTTTCAGTACAGTGCATGTTGGATAAAACAAACAAGAAATACACACACACACACACACATACACACACACATACACACACAAATACACACACACACACACACAAACATGCACACACACACACACACACACACATAGAGGGAAGGTGAGAGAGAGAGAGAGAGAGAGAGAGAGAGAGAGAGAGAGAGAGAGAGAGAGAGAGAGAGAGAGAGAGAGAGAGAGAGAGAGAGAGACTAGGTCTAGACTGCCTGGTCAAAAGACCAGTATCCATAAGAATAATGAAAATACAGCCAGAGAGCCACGAGAATCAGCGACAGGCCCTGGACGCCTAAGCAAGCCGAAGAATCTACTCTACTCTACTCATGGTGACCGTGAGCGTTCTCGCACAGACGCACAGATGCAGACTGTGTGTGCCACTCAAACTTTAACGGAAACAGGGCCCGTATCTAGAACGGCGTGTAATTTTAACCCCGATTTACCTCTAAAGTAAACTCAGACGATTCCAACTGTCTGTTCCGCTCTCCCTTGGCTGGAAACCAGTATATATAGCAAAGCGCAACTTAGGATCCTCTGATGAGCGTACCTTATCTCACCGATCAAGATAACCCGGGGCTAGGGGATAAATCGAGTGTTAAAAAGATAAATCGCTGTTCTGGATACAGGCCACGCGTGCCAGGCGTGGACTTGTATCGCGCGAAATCTTACATTTATGAATACGCAAAAGCTGCATTTTTTCTGCATATTTTTTCAGAGGCATGCATAATTTTTGTATTCCATTTTTTCTCGCGTATTAATACGCAAAATTCGTACGGGTACCCAGGTCTGTGTGTGTGTGTTTGTGTGTGTGTTTGTGTTTGTGTGTGTGTGTGTGAGTGTGTGTGTTTGTGTATATGTGTGTGTGTGTGTGTGTATGTGTGTTTGTGTGTGTGTTTGTGTTTGTGTGTGTGTGTGTGTGAGTGTGTGTGTGTGTGAGTGTGTATGTGAAAGCTATTCAGTTAATTAAATATGGCTTCATGGCCTCCATGTATCTACTGATGCAATTTCATTGAAGAATCTGAGACCCCATTAGTTCACACTTTTTGAGCTGTTACCACATGACACTGATGAATTATTGAGGCCTCATTTGTTCAACATGTTATTTTCTGTTACATGTTCAAGTCATAGTATTTGATATGTACCTGCAAAGAAGTTGTCGATCAGGTGTTGTCGAGCTGCCTGTCCCGCTTTTTGCTGTGCCGTTTCGTTGGGATCATTGCACTGAAGGGCTTCAGGTTCCTCATCTCTTCCAGTTTCTTCATCTTGATCACAGAATGGCTCAAGTCCGAGTCGCGTTGCACGGTTGTGCAACATCAGGCACACCGTGATCACCTGAAAAAGTCCTTTTGGTTTATAGCCTAATCAATCTGTGAATGTAAATATTTTGTGATGGCTTCAATTGCAGAGAGATTTTGGGGATGAATGATTGCAAATATATACATTATGCATGTTTGCATCGGTGCATTCATCAATTATCAGAAGCAATTGTTGAATTGTTGTTGTTGTTGACATTTTATTTGACTTATTTATCTATTTTGTTGTTGTTGACATTTTATGTTTGTTGGACTTCACTATCAAACCAAAGAATTAATAGCACTATGAAGATCTTTCATTTATATGAATATATATATGAATATGTATATATATATATATTTGAATATATATATATATATATATATATATATATATATATATATATATATATATACACCGCAGCAATCACTTTAGTTTATGTATACAATTTCCGTTAAACTTTGTGCAAAAGAAGAACAATGGGCAGCCTAACTAACAGCACAATGGAAAAGAGTAACCATTGCTAAAACCTGAGGATGTTTCAGGCATCATCCTTTCTCCAGGAACAGCAATGGCAAAGTATAGTGGCAGTCTGGGATTTGCAAGTGCCATTGTACAATAAAATGTACATTTGAATGTTGCAGCTGCTTTAACAACGAAACAAAATACAAATCACATTGCCATTCAAACAGATCCTGAATGAATCCCTATTGAGAAATTTCACAAAATTTGCTATTATTAATTTCTATCATTCAACGATCTTCCAGATAAATTTATTTGTGTGTGTGTGTGTGTGTGTGTGTGTGTGTGTGTGTGTGTGTGTGTGTGTGTGTGTGTGTGTGTGCGTGCGTGTGCGTGTGCATTCAGTATTCAATCATATTTCATTTAATAAATTATGTCACACTTACTGCCATACCATGGCAGTTTCTTGTCATTGTGACATGAACACTTTTTTGTTTTTGTCTTCGAGTTTGATCTTTGTGAATAAATTAATATCACATTGATGATTGAGCTGCCTCTAAGTTTCTTTTTCTCTGTATGTCTTTCACTGGTTTCTTTTGGTCCCCCCACTGCCACCTACCACCATCTCTCTCTCTCTCTCTCTCTCTCTCTCTCTCTCTCTCTCTCTCTCTCTCTCTCTCTCTCTCTCTCTCTCTCTCTCTCTCTCTCTCTCTCTCACACACACACACACACACACACACACACACACACACACACACACACACACACACTCACTCTCAAACACAATATTTTAATTGTTGGACATGACACACAAAGAAAAGTAGTAAAACATACAAAGTAATGTATCTATATGTGATATAATTCTAATTACCTAAACATGTCCAAATGGATGGGTGGAGTTTTACAGCCCATCAACCTGGGTAGATTATCTATGGCCAATAATATTTTTGTGCAAGCTGTCATGAGGCCTCCTCTTATTGGGCTATCATGAAGCATGCAGGGAGATGAGGTGGGTAAATTCTGACCCCCAACACACAGGAGGTCTAAATATGTCCAAGAACATATACTCACCTCACAAGCTTTGGCAGGATCCAGTCTCAGGCCAGTTTTTAGGCAGTGCCACCTTCTCTTGGCTACACCAATGGTTCTCTCAATGATAGATCTTGTGGAACTATGAGCATGGTTGTAGTTTCTCTCACTTTGGGTCACTGGATTCTGTATGGGCGTCATCAGCCAGGTGCGGAGCATGTACTCACCGTCTCCAAGGATGAAGCCTTCCACAGGTTTTCTGAAGCAAAATTCTAAATCCCACACAAATCTACACACACACACACACACAATACACCACCACTGCCTACAAAAAAAGGATGCAAGCCTGGGCAATGTCATATATGCAGAACAGGCTGTTGATCATGCAGCACATTCCCCCTCTCCAAATCATCAGCAGATCTAAATGAACAATGTGGCCATTACAGTTTTGGACCAGCATGGTCACAGGAGCTGCAAGAATGAGGTTGTAGACAATGATGAACTGCCTTAGGGACTCCAGCTCTGGATTTTCTTGGTTTACAAGGCAACAAGACTGTATACCCATAGCTGTGGGTTTGGTTTGTGGGCACTAGGGTGTATCCACACTTAGGTAGGCCATGCGTGCTGCATGTCTTGGGGCCAAATCTCCTCTGAGTTCATTATGGTGTCCAGTTTCCACCTGGTGCCATGTGGAGGTACTGCATAGGACTTGCTGTGGAGAGGCTATGTACTGACAGGAGAGACTTACATTCTGCTCTCTTTTTGCAAGGCTGCAAAGCAGCAAAGCTAGACAGCAGTGAGGGCCAAAAGCAACTGGTGCTAAGCACACAGACTTCACCAATACACTAGATGATTCATGCTGGCTTTGTCAGGCCACCACTGACAACACCACATTTAAACACCCACATATCTGCCCATTCACACAAAATTACACAAAGCATTTACGCTGGAAACATGCAATATGTACTGATGATTTTGTATTTGGAAACTATTAATGATATTACATGAACATACACAAATTTTTAAAAATAAATATTAATACAATGATAAAAAATTGTAACAACCTTGCAGACTCAAATGCCTGGAAGAGAGCTGACTCCCGGAGAATCCGTGCATCATGCACTGAACCAGGCCACTTGGCAATGATGTTTATAACCATCATGTCTGCATCACAGATGACCTGTAGTAGCAGATAATGAATAAGAACGGTGCACATTCATCAGTTGTTATAAGATATGGTAATCCATTTTTTGTACAAGTGATGAAAGGAATATATTCCTTTTAAGATCACAAAGACACATCAGCATGTCAATTATGGATATTGGATGCATATAAAGTAAAATGAAAAAATAAAAATAAATGATACATTGTAGATCTGTAGTTACATAAGTTGAACATGAATTTCAGAGTTATACATGTCTTTAATTATGGTAAACTCTTTAAATTTTTACATTCTCTTAGTACATTAATTAATTCCTGATAAAATTGCAATTTCAATAAGAAAAATGATCTAATTAAGAATGTTAGTGTTAAACATTATCTGTTAGACAAGTAACATTCTTAAATGGAATAATAATGTGTATTACAGGAACACTAAGATGAATTTCTTTATGAACTTTTCATGGATGAGCATTTTAATTCTATTCAAGTGAACATTGATTCCATGTTTTTAAAACTTAAAAGTATCTATGCATTGTCTCATACATGTATTTGCTTTTACCTGCACATTTATTGAGTGAAAGTTCTTCCTATTGATGAATTCCCACTCATTCTCCACTGGTGCTTGGATAGGGATGTGAGTGCAATCAATGCACCCAATGGTATTGGGGAAGCCTGGCTCCTTTCTGAAGCAGTTACATCATGTTATATAAACAGTAATGGAGAAAATACTTTGCACACACACACACACACACATACACACACACACAGAGGAGGTCATTGTTTGGTTGGTGTGTTTGGTTGGTGTGTGTGTGTGTGTGTGTGTGTGTGTGTGTGCATGTGCGTGTGTGCATGCATGCGTGCATGTGTGCGTGCATGCGCACTCGCATGCGAGAGAGAGAGAGAGAGAGAGAGAGAGAGAGAGAGAGAGAGAGAGAGAGAGAGAGAGAGAGAGAGAGAGAGAGAGAGAGAGAGAGAGAGAGAGAGAGAGAGAGAGAGATTAGGAATCAGGAAAGGGTGCAGTGACGTTCTTTCAGAGAGCTTAATTCTGCATAATCACTGCGATCTTGAGCAACAGCTAGATCATTGGAAATTTTTTCATACAACAGATATTGTGTTAAATTTTATATCATGATATAAATTTATGTTTGTCTGTAACGTTCACTAAAGAAGGGCGTGTGCCCGAAAGACTTTGATTTTGGTGTTTGTCGTGTGTTTGTTTCTTATTGTTAGCAAATTTAAAAATAGAAAATTAACACCAACCTGAAGAACTTCAACTTTATCGCGTTTGTCTCTCTTTCATTTGCAGGCATTTTCACTTCTTTTGGGAGATTCTTTCGAAGGGCCCGTGTAACCCTTGCTACAGTCCTGGATGTTGTTGATTGGTGAACTCCTATCATTTCACCAAGAGCATCCTGGAATGACCCCGTCGCATAAAAGCGCAGTGCTAAGCATACCTGCAACGCGGGTGGGAGCGCACCTCGACGAGGTACTGAGTATTCCAAGTCCTCGTGCAGCTCATCTATAATTTCATATATCTGATGGCGACGAAATCTGAATTTGTTGTAAATTTCATCATCATTGAACGAATCAAGCGGATTCGTTCGATCTCTAAATATTCTGTTCTGTCTCTTTAGTTGTCGTCTAAACATAAACATGAACGCTGCCATTTTGACAATGACAGGGGTCGAGCGTCGGGCCCCAGCCTGTTAGGGCATAGGGACCACCCGTTGAGAGTCAAATGTGGGATGGAGTTAGAATATAAAGCTTCACCCGTTATTAATAAAAACTACGGCAACGGAACCGGCAGATTCTTACCATTTTCACTCTCCTGAAACGCCAAAAAACCCATAACATTTTTGTTTGGCGTTTTGGGACAAAAGAATCAAAATGGGCTACAAAAATGTTTGTAATTTTTTTTTTTACCGAAAAAATTTCTAAGTTTTTTTTTAAGTAACAAAGCTTTTTTGGTTATTTTTGGCGATTTAGGACAAAAGAATCAAAATGGCCTTAAGAACGTTTGACCAAAACAAATCCCGCAATATAGCGGCCCCTAACCGGCTCGCATTTTAGTAGTTGAGAGGCCGTGAATTAAGCCTTTTAAACGCCCCATCGTAATCATTACGGTAATGTGTTGCGTTATAAGGTCTTAGCGCAATTTTCCTATTGAGACAATGTCACTCATCACAACTTACGATCCTTGTCCAGTTGGTTTCCCCACCAAACTCGCGACATCCTGGCGTACGTTGATCGACACTTTACAAAAATAAAGCAATTTAATCTGAACCTTTTTAAAATCACAAAACTGCCGAGAAAATGTATCAGTTTCATGGCATCGGGTTCAACATACAGAGTCGAAACGCAGGTTAACAAAGCAAATAGACTATTGGGTCTCATCCGGCGATCATACGAACACTTGGACTGTGAATCCATGAGGCTACTGTTCATAGCACTAGTACGACCGCACCTAGAGTTTGGAAATGTAGTATGGGCACCCTATCTGGAAAGAGACAAAAAACTCGTTGAGAGAGTACAGAGGAGGGCCACAAAAATAATTCCGGGATTGAAGGATCTCACATATGAACAAAGACTTGTCAAGATGAGGCTCCCTAGTCTGTGCTACAGAAGAACTAGAGGTGACCTAATAGAAGTGTACAAGTATACGCACGGCATGTACCAGATTGGAGAGTATCTGTTTTCCTGCGATGACAATAGTGTCACAAGAGGTCACGCCTACAAGCTCAAGAAAAACCGATGCAATACGGCTTTACGACAACATTTCTTCACCCAGCGAGTTATCAACATGTGGAACAGCCTCCCGAACAGCGTAGTTGAGGCACCGAGCCTGAACTCGTTCAAGAACAGAGTGGACAAGCATCTACAAGGATATATGTTCAAGCTGGAGGAACCACTGGAGCAAATGATGCACAGCAATTAGGCCTTTTTTTTCTCTCTAATTTTTTCTTTATCCATAAGAACAATAAAAATACAGCCAGAGAACTACCAGAATCGGCGATAGGCCCTGGACGCCTAAGCAAGCCGAAGAATTCTATTCTAATTCTATCTGCGTTGGACAGACAGGAACAAAATTTGGACCACAGGCGGGGAATGAAACCACGACCTTTCGGTTGTCGCCCGAACAAGTGCTTCCACATCAACCCGCATTTTCATGTGTAAAATGTAGGCGCTTACACGACCTATTGATGCATTCAACATACAGCTTTTATAAATTAATGCACTTCACTGCTTAGAATTTCTTTGGATGGGTTTCTAGTATCCAAAAATACAGCGTTTTCTACTCCAAACGAGGATGTAACAACGGCGGCTTGTTACCACGACAGTACTCATGAGTTCTGAAGGCCCCTCCCTGCCCAGCAAGCATGTGCTTAACTTTACTAAAACCATCAACATCGCGTTAGCTAAAGATGAGATTTGATATACTTGATACTGTTCTCGACACCAAATCGAGGCCTCGTTAGCGCAGTAGGTAGCGCGTCAGTCTCATAATCTGAAGGTCGTGAGTTCGATCCTCACACGGGGCACGTAGTTTTTGGTCAAATTATAATCCTTTTTTAAAAGCAACAATCTGGTGTTATTTGCTTTTTGTTTTTCTTTCGGTTTTTAAACGCGGTACTAATGAAAATACAAAGCACTGCTGGATTTGGAGAAGGCACATAAGGCCTAAACTGCTTGATGTCACCTCCTGGTGGTACAGAAGTGCTGCTTGGGGCCGGCTGTTCGAGTGCTACTGGAGCAGGCCCCGAAAGCCCAATGACCACACAAATCCAGCTGATGAGGGAGGTATCTAGGCAGCAGAGGCTGTATGATAATCTAATAGTTGGTGCTGAGGAAAATTATGCTGGTCTGTTCCATTTTGATACTGTTATCTAAGTATACAAAATTAAATCCAATAACAAATTGTATACACCCAGATCGAGTTTGTATCAAAAGATGCTAATAAATCATGATG
>JAWQFJ010026759.1:5000-20822 GCA_034096865.1 Theodoxus fluviatilis | reverse complement strand
TAAAGTGCAAATGATGTTTGATCAGACTGCACAATGAAAATAATTCCGGGATCGATAAAGTCTGTATGAACTTATGTTTAATGCTCACTGCGACAGTTATATCTTCAGTGGTGTCAATCAATAGTCGCGTTGATGTTTTTGCATTTAGATATTTTGTTGCATTCTATATTGTTGTTAAATATATTATGTCGCGTCGATATTTGGTCGTCTTGATCTTTTGTCGTTCGTTCTCGTGTTGTTCGATCTTCTGTCAGCCACCCCACAACATACAATAAATTTTTTTTATAAAATGAGAACATATAAATTGCAAAGTACTTACTAGAGGCTACATCCCCAAAACCTTTCTGAATATCAGACATAAATACCTACCTGACACTCAATCCCATGAGCAAATCTGTGGAAAGCTGGCACAGAGAACCGGAACATGCTGGACAGGTTGCTCTTCCTGCCACACAAATGCTTGTGCAGCACGCAGCCAATATCATACATGATCAACTGTTTGGTTGCATTTCCTGATTGACGTAGAGCAGAAACTTGGTTCAACACATATGCAGGGTAAGAAAGTCTGAAACATAATTTACGCACAATGTACATGTCATACCAATAGCCCATAAGCTGCTCTGAAACCTACAGAATAACAAATTCAGTACATGTACTCATGTCCAACAAGTGCAAAACAATGAATTTTCATAAAGTCCACTTTTTGGCAGCTTATATTTCATAACACTGTTACCAGATTGAAATTGCTAATCAGTATTAGCAACACACATATGCATATAATTTTTTTAATGTCTGAATTGGTTAGTGGAGACTTATTGTTGAAATTGGACCATACATTGTCTTTTTCAGCAATACCTTAATATGTATTGTATTAACACACTGGGTACTTAAAAACCAGCTCTGTTCATTTTCAGACTTCTGTCAAGTTCTTACCTTTCCCCATGCTTCAAATTCACCATTATTCCTGGGAACTCATGCTGGCAGACAGACCCAAACACACCAGTGATGTCAAGCTTCTTGGTCTTGTTTTTGGACCTCAAGGCATCAGAAGCTTGAAATTGAGAACAATCCTGAAATATTGAAAAGCATGCTTTTATTCTCTTTTTTGTGGTTTGTTTGCATTTTATCCTTCATCTTTTTGCATACAGTGGATCCTGCTTACAAGAGCCCCCGCTTACAAGAGTGACTTTTGCGAAATCATTTCTTCTTCATGTTTCTTCTTGCATACTAGAATCCCCAGCTTACAAGAGCCATTTTTCGTTGGACAGACGTGGCTCTTATAAGTGGAATCAACTGTATATATAAATTTGTATGGATTACTGAATAGGCAGTCTTGAGATAATAAAACATGCATATTACTCTACTAAAATGTGACTTACTTGGACTGGTGTTTTTTTTTTGCATCCATCAACCTCCCACTGTGTCACAAACTGCTGGACAGCCTTATCTTGGTGGAAAAACAAGTTTCCATGTCTGGACTTTGTGCCACTGTCACCGCGCTCTTTGTGGACAAGGCCAAAGTTACCATCAAGTGCAATCACTGAACGGCTGGGGTCCTGCAGAAGTGAAAACAGAAACAACACACACACAAAATCAATCACTTTCAGTGATTCACATTTTCTGATTTTTCAGTGTAAGAAAAACTGGATTAAATGATTGTAGTATACTTTTCTGTACATATTAGTTTGACCTGTTGACACAAATCATTTGGATCAAAGCGATATAAAAACGCTCACACTAGACCTACCATGAAGAGAGTGGACCACAAGGTGCTCTCCCTGTGCTATAAGCGTGTGCACGATCCAACTTTCCCCCAGTACCTCACAGACATCATCCCTCTCCACAACCCCCCAGATGTCTTCGCTCTGCTTCCCAGTCACTGCTGGCTCCACCCAGTAGGGCCGGCCACATAGGGAAGCGCTTGGGTCACCGCTCGTTCTCCTACTGTGGTCCAACCCTGTGGAATGCGCTCCCCCAGAACATGCGAGAAGCGAAGTCACTAGAGCACTTCAAGAGCACTCTGAAGACTAACCTTTTCTGACTTGGGATCTGTGTAAAGTCTTAAATGAAAGGACATACCTGACTGAAAGACTGTGCACTAGTCTCTGTTTTTGTTTAAAAAAATTCTCCCTTCCCCCCAATCTCCTGCGCCTTGAGCATGCTGCCAGCATGGATATGTGCACCATACAAGTGGACATCATCATCATCATCATCATGTTCCATTAACCAAAGACTTTATTTTGCCATGCTTTTTAGAAGCACAAGTGCTCTTGTCATAGAATTTCTTTTTCAGGTGCCTATGGTTGACCTAATTCCCAAGCAAGCCAAACCTTGAAGCTTTGTGAAATCAGGTCCCAATGTAATCAATTGACGTTATGAGTTGAGCATATTATTATAAGTTATGGATACAATGCACCTTGACATGCTGATTAAAAACATTTATAACTTACAAGTCAAAATTCCAGAAAAAGAGGTTTAGGGTGAGTGGTTTTTATTTCGGGACATGATTTCACAAGACTTGGATGCGTGGGTCAATATCATGTTTTAAAAACGGATTTTAACGGCTTCTGTTCAAAACTAGATTCTGGAAATTTAATACAATCTGATTCAATCGGACCTAACTTCAGTTAGTGTTCTAAATTTCAAGAAAATCCGTCCATTAATTAGTTTCTTAGATATGACACCTGACACACAGACTGACAACAATTAATATTAATATTGACCCCTTGCCTGTTGTTTGCGACATGAACATTTTATACAAGGACAAGAATCATGCATCTTATGTCATGACCGTCAAAGAAATAACTATGGTCATAACCTTAAACAATGAAAGAATAAAGAATAATTAGGGGTGCGTGTTGGCTGAATGGGCAGAGCAATGGCAGCCTGTTACCTATGCCAGCCTGTGAGTAATGCCACTAACTGGTGGTCATTCTATCATGGGGTCAGATCCTGCTGGCAGCAGATGATATCTCACACTGAATAAAGAATTTTAGGCTCGGACAAGTATTGTTGCTTCTCCTCCAGTCCAGGTCCTCCCACAGAAAAATGTGTAATAGTATAGGACTTAAAGTAGGCGCGACAATATGGGTCCGCGCTCTCTATTGACGAGAGTAATCCATTTATCATAAAAGTGACCCCAAAAATTATGAAAAGAAACAAAGAAAAAAGAAGGCAGAACATGTTAATTTAAATTACCATTTTACAGATGGCACATGAATGCAGGTCCACCAGCTCAGGACTCCCTTTGCGCATCATCTCACTCCGGTGGTGACGATATTCGTTGATGGCCCCTAGGAGATTTCTGTAGAGATTCTTGTTGGCACATGCCTTCAATCCCATCAGAAAGTTCAACTCTTTCAGGGATGATGCAAAGGCCTGCACTGTCATGCTGCCATAAAGCTGCATGCATGCACACAACTCCATCAACTGCATGGTGAATGCAAATTGGGGGTTGGAAGGAGTGGCTGGCCATAGTCCATGTCGCAGCAGGGTCACTGCAAGTTCCTCATGGCCACATGACCAGACTTTGACATCCAAGGAGAAACCTGAAAAGAAAAAAACACCTCAGTCCAAAACTTTTCAAGACTGCTAGGTTTTTACTAACTTTTGTAGCACAATAATTAAGTGCACAGCATGTATATGTGGAGTCAGGCAGCACAGTTGGTTAGTGCGCTAAGCTAGCAACCTGAAGGTTGTGATTTGAATCACTGTCTGCTATGGCAGTCTCTGTTGCACTTGGTGCACTTGCATGCAGTCACCAGATCAACATTCTGTCAAACATCTAAAATAATCACCTTGATGATCGAAAACAACCAGGTCCACAACTTTTGTCTCATCACATCTGTGCCCAGGCAACTGTGTCAGCAATGTGGTTGCATTCACTGGCATATACAACATGTCCTCCTGCAATCACAGAAAAAAGAAACATTTAAAACTAATTAAAGCAAACACCGGCACACTATTCAACTCAACTTCATGTTAATTAATTTGTATTGTTAAACATTTGTTTACATCCATGTGCCAGTGAAGCAAAAACTTCCCTAAGCTAAAGAAATAATGATTTGTGCCCATCCCAATTAGACTTATCAGGTTTTCCATGGCCTGTGGGAACCCTTCCAGTGGATAGAAATTTTGTGTGGCTATAATATAAGATAAACAGGCGGCTTTTCACTCTTTCTGAAAAAAAGAGGTTAATTTCCTCTAGCTCTACAGCCTGTGTTAAAGCGGTGTCTATAAATAGGTTTAACAAGTGTGCTGGCTAAAAATCTAGTGGATAAGGGAGGGTATTATGATCAACAGGTGTGTTTGATACATGGATATATATTTTATGTATATATATCTATATACATAAAGCTGAACTTTCGCAACCGTTTGTCCTGTATATACGCCTCCGTGCGAGCACGAACACACGCAAAGTTTGGTGTGTTGGACCCCCCTGATTTTTCCGGTGAATATATGGGGTGGGAGTGAGAGGGAAAGTGTCAACTGGAGGTCGAGGGCAACTGCAGATTCTTTTAAACCAGAACACTGGTCCAAACAGTTACATAAGGTCAACCAATAACGTACGGTCCACCAGGCCCCATAGAGTCCCTGCCAGTGTATATATATATGGAAGGGTAAAGGATCACTTGAATATTCTGAGTCGGATGCCATAACAGAAATTTGCGGGGGAAAAGAAACATAACAAGCAAGTCGTGTTACTGTTACCTTCCAAATATAAGGCTTGTGAAAGTGCAGAATGCTGTGAAACTCATTGGAACACTGGTGGCAAAAGAAGGCATTAGGACCACAGTCAGGACAAAGGATGATGCTGTTTTCCTCTTTTCCACATCGGACACAATTTGTTGCAGGTTCCAGGCTTTTAAGACGGGTGTCCAGCAAAGTCTGGCGAAGATCTGCCCATCTGTTCTGCTCTGAACGTTGTCTCTGGGCATGAGCACTTTGTCCTGAAAGAAACAACAAAAAACCAACGTATAAACCGTGCATATAATATCATGTACAAGCATACAAAAGTGTATCATTGAAGAAAATTAAATAATGTGAATCGAAAGATCTGAGTGGCAACATCAATTCATAATTGTTACTACTCAATCATATCTGTTACAATGATGAGTGAAGCTTGCTGAAGAGGGGAGTGGAGGCAGGGGGTGAAAGGGATCAGTGCTTCCAGATCCAGTTTGAAGGAGGGATATTAACGTTTTGACTCCCAACTAATTTTACCAAAAAAACCACCAAAGTTAGTAACGTTCTCAGACACAAATTGTGTAAACACCAACTTGTAAAACTAGAAGTGCATCTATCCAGTGCTAGTTTGGTGGCAATATAACTTCCCGGAACAGACGTGGTAGAAATTAGGTCAATTTTAATGACATTATGGTTGGAATAGGACGCAACGGGAGTCCAAGGGTTAACCCTTTGTCTCTTGGTCGTATACCACAACAACTCATTTGGCCCAGTTTGTTGATTGCATTATTTGACACGAGACCTGCACCCAGACAGTGACATTCTATCTTTACCACCTGAATCACCCAAAAGAGCCCGGCAGGTGCCCTGTGTGTTTTATAACTTAACTGCTTAACACTATAACAGTGTACATACCTTGTTCATATGTTACTTTTTATAGTTACAAAACTGTTTAGTGGACAATTTCAATGAATCCAGTGGACACAGCAGGCACTTCCAACCACCCTTGGGCACCCAGAAGGTACAAGATTCTGTTTACGAAGTGAACTCAGGTGGTAAAAGGTGAAGCGTAGATGACGCCAATCACAAAATTAATGACAAAAGTCCTTGGAACCTATGCATGTATTTGTTGCTGCTTCACCCAATGTACGTCCAAAAAATATTACGAGGGTTAGAGCAAGATTTTAGTCTATTTATACTACACTTTTTAAGGGGACTGGCTACCCTGCCATTGTATCCTGTATCAAGATTTTAATGAAATGATTTTTTAAGGATACTAGAAGCCTTACTCTTGACATTGAAAGGATAAAAAGGGCACCTCGCCGTGCTACTTTAACTCTTTCCGTACCAAGTTTTTACAGAACACATCACAATTATTTTCTACACAGAAAAACACACCCGGTAGTGCTCTTTTGAGAGTGTGCTGTGCCTCTAGAAGAAGATACTACATGCATTATGAGGCATATCATTACTTGTCTTTAGCAAGACTGAGAAAGCATGTTTGAAATTACACACTTGTTTCAAAAACCAAGAAATAGGAGCATGCTGAATTTGAGCTTACCAAGCAATATCTTGGTAATGATCTGGCTGATCCTTTCCAGAATTTCACCACACAATAATCATCCATTGGAAAATGTCCAGTCAAAATTTAAAATAAATCTCTTTAACAGTTTTCTAGCACTGACATAAAGAAGAGACGAACCGTCCATCAGAATGACAGTCACTTCCACATCAGACGCTGAACTGGAATCTCGCTGCACAAATACACGTACTGACTAACTGAGGGGTTTATGAATTCTTCACCAGCATCGATTGTAGATCTATTCATCTCCACTATCGCTGTCCTCAATCACAATCACAATCAGTCCACAAAAGTCGCATTAAACCTCACGCTCCGCGTTAGACGTTCATCTAATGTTGTGGGAGAGCTCTCTACTGCTGTAAAACCACATTGGGTAAGATGCGAAGCGTGAGGTTTAATGCGACTTTTGCGGACTGATTGTTATTGTTTTCATCGATAAATTCTGCGTCGCAGCGGCCTAGTCGTTAAAAGGCCGAAATAGCCCGCTTGGTTATTGATTCATGCAAGAGAGCAGCGATAGTGAAGATGAATAGATAGATCTACAAAAATCCAAGCACAAAGTAACGAAAGTTAAAAGTAAATTTTCTTGGGGACATTTTTTGACTAAATTTTTTTTTGGGGGGGGCTATTTTTATAGCTCTGTTTACCTGCTTCTGCAGCTGGTCCTTGAGGTGTGTCCGTGTTATCAGCTTCTTCGTTCACATCAGGCACCACATTCCTAGTAGTACTACCAAGCGAAATAGTACTAGTAGTAGTACTAGTACTAGTAGTAGTAGGCCTTCTTCTTCTTGTCGAGTGTTGAGCTTTGTCCATGGCCTTCGAAGTTGTTGTAGAAGGGCTTGTGGCATTCAGGTCTACCCATTTCTTTCGCCTTCGTCCGAGAGAGTCAAAAACCTCCATCTCATACCAATCTGGCAAATCATCAACCTTTATTTCCACACCTCTGCCCCGCCGCACTTTCTTCGTTCCGAAAGCCGCCATTTTTTCGGGGTTGAGTTAAAATTACGCACCGCCCACCGATAATATATAAACGTGAGATAAGGAAAAAAAAGAAGAGAAGGAAATATTTTTATTTTTAATTTTGGAAACATTTATGATAGGATTTTATACTTACTAATCAAAAATGAAAGAAAATAAATTTCGGGGTTGAGCCGTTTTAGCCCTTTTGTTGACTTCACAGCTGTAGGCCTACTGTTCATTCATTCTAGGCGTCATGACAGGCATCCGCTGCTACCGAGCAAGGAGTATGCTTTCGACGGATTTTATGCATCCTTTCGTTCCACGCGCAGCGGAACGAACGGATCATCAATTGGGTACGGTAGTAGCTTTGTGCAATGGGTGGCTGCTGATGATGAAGATGATGATGATGATGGTGATGATGATGATGATGGTAATGATGATGATGATGATGATGACGATGACGATGACGACGACGACGACGACGACCACGACGATGATGATGGTGATGATGATGATGATGATGATGATGATGATGATGATGATGATGATGATGATGATGATGATGATGATGATGATGATGATGATGATGATGATGATGATGATGATGATGATGATGATGATGATGATGGTGATGATGATGATGATGATGATGATGATGATGATGATGATGATGATGATGATGATGATGATGATGATGATGATGATGATGATGATGATGATGATGGTTTGTTTCTCTTTTCGTTCTCGGATTCAAAGATCTCCTCCGTACTGCCGATCGTCCTCGGCCCCACTCTCTTTCCTTCCACTGTTGCGCAGCAACCTCAGCGTCTCTCGAAACTTTGACAACAACCTTCCAACAGTCTCTCACTAACTCTTCCTTGCCTTCTTTTTTACACATACGACTGTACTCTCATCTTCTGGTCACTCATAACTCTCTCTCTCTTAACTTCCTTACTACCTGTCACTCGTCTCGATACTAGTCTACTCTCTCAAGCTTGCTACCTCTCTAAGTCACTCTCTCTACTAGCTCTCTCTAGTCTCTCTCTCTCTCTTCTCTCCTGCCTCATCTCTCTAGTCTCTCTCTGATGTAACTCTCTCTCTCTCTCTGCTCTCATCTCATGTACTCCCTTCTCTCTCTGACTGTCTATGCTCTCTAGTCCCCCTCTCCTCTCATTACTAGCTCTCTCTACTGCTCTAACTCTCTCTACTTTCCACTTTCATCGCTCTCTCTGCTACTCTCTACTGTCTCCTTCTCGCGTCTCCTGACTCTGTACTCTAACTCTCTTAAGCTCTCCCCTGCACTCTCTACTCTCTAAACTACTCTACTCGTTCTCTCTCTCTAACTCTCTTTAGAGCAAGTCGCCCATATATCCAGTACTTTCCCATACTGGCAATACTCAGCCGGAATTCCCCATACTCGCGCTTCAGTTCACACACTCACACAAACACAGACACAAACACACACACACACACATCACACACAAACAAACACACACAAAGCACACACACACACACACACACACACACACACACGAGAAACACACAAACACACACAACACACAACACACACACACACACACACACACACACACCAGGAGTATTTGCCGCTGGTGCTCTTTCGCGCGGAGAAACCAAAAAGTTGTCTCTGGTCAGTACAAATTGGCTTCAGAACGCAGTGAGAGAGTACCAAGAGGTGTTCATTTTTGTTGTGTTTGCCAGTGCTACCGTGGCAAAGTGATCGTTTATTGTCGCAGTATGCAGGCATGAAGTGACGAAGCTAGGTTCGAGCTTGCAAGCAGATGTAACTAAATAATGGCGTGGATCGGTGTAGTGTAGTGCTGTTGAATACTAGGTCTCTCTCGTTCTCAGCATTTCTGCTGCAGGAATGCAGTGCATGATTATTGAACAGAGCTCGCGCAAACTACATTGACTCGTTAAAAATATCATTAAATGCACTCGCATATTCATTGTTGTTGTTGCTGTCCTCCTCATGTTTCCGTGTTCGTCTTTGTTTATCCTTTTTGTTGATGTTACGAATAGACCCATCGTGTCTCCTTACGCGAAACGTGAAAAAATTTAAACTATGGGCATCAAGGCTTGACTCGCTCTTAGTCTCATTTGCTCCAGTTATGTTCTTGTTATTGGTCTTAACTAGCCGTCATAGGCTAATAAGCAGTATAGCTCCATTCGTTCGTTCATTCATTCGTTCGTTTCGTCGGTCATTATGTATTTATTAATGCATTCGTTTGTCCGTTCATCCCCATTGTATGTACAGGTCGATGCGTCTGATATCACTCATTAAGACAGTTCTTAACCGGTCATATCTTTGACTGGGCGAACACTTAGCTCAGGAACTTATCCTGAGAGTAGGTAAAGCATATGCGAACAGTTTTCTGTCCGAACTACACAGTTACACGAGAAGCTGTCTAGTAGTGAGTAGGCTACTCTGAAGCCCAACTTTTGACTTGATTCGATTTCGACGCACAACTCAATGAATAATGTAACAATATTCATTAACTATTGATGTACTCTACGTTGTGCTTTGAGACATTAATACCGTTAGTTAGGTACGGTGCCTATGTTTGTGTGTCAGTAATCATGAAAATGAGCGTTTTGTGTTCGAGCTGAGGACAATGTGGCGATCGGTGCGCCCTGCCAGAGCAAGCCCTGGGAATACTATGTACACGTCAAACCTTGTTTCAAAGGAAAGTGTTAGTCCGGTTAAAAACGGCCTGTTTAGCGCATATTCCCTTGTACATGCTTGTGTTGTAGTGGCCACACACAGGTTCAACCGTAAGTCCGTTATGCAAGGGGGGAGGGACTTTGTGAGGAGATTGACACCCCACAGGCTGCCACAAGCTCGGGAGGGGAGTTCACGACTACTCTTATTTTCAAAACTAAATAGTTGTACAGGTCTGCATCCCGAAAATCTGCAGGAAAATCCACTGCCGAACACCATCCTGTCTTGAGGCTGACTGGATCAGGAAGTTTTTGGCCCGATGGTGTTGTTAGTTTTGGAAACTTTGGGGCCAAAGCGTCGGCACAGTCTATGTCGGATTCCGTGCCGATTGCTTTGTTTACCTTCAAAGCAATACGGCCCTTGACCCTTTGAATTAGGTCTGCTTTCGTCCCCGACAGTGGCTGTTGCATTTTCCGTATGAACTGCTTTAATTCCGGCACACGCCATCGTTCGATTTTTGCAGCGTCCATTGCCACCATATTTACAATAATGCAGTGTACTGACCAAGCAGGCGCGATAACTCTTGCGCTTAGCTTGTCAGGGGAAGCAACAGCCCCCGTTGCAGACCCTAATACATACACACACACACAATCACGCAGGCACGTACGCACACGCAAGCCCACACACACATACATACTGTTATGAGTCGAGATATTTTAATTTTATATCAGTTCATTGTCGACTTTAAGAGCCAGCCAGGCCTCAAATCTCTCTCTTAGAGAAACCAGCCAGGCCTTGGAATATGGTGCCGAACAGTGAAAATTGGACAGAACAAAGAGACGCTAACATTCTGCTTCACAGATTGTGCCGAGAATAGAAATGGTCAGTGGAGAGAACAAAGACACTAATGTTGTACTGCACAGATAGTGCCAAGAGTGTGATTGTTCAGAGGACGGCACCCAGAACTATAAAGCCTTCACCGTCTTTAATTTCTTTCTCTCTCTCTTACCCCCTACCTCTTGGGCGTGCAGTGCACGCGCTGTGACTGCGCCCAAGGTCAAACAGGAGATGGAAAGGGGGAACGCCAGAAACCCCCCTTACCCATAGCCCTGCTGCCTCCCAAGACTCCTGGGACGCCATCCATCAAGGGTCCAGTCCACTCGGGCGCAATTCGACATCTCCACCAGAAGACAAGAGTTATCAGGCTGCCACTCTTGGCCTGATCCCACAGACAGCGTCATGCCTGACCCCACAGACAACGTCATGCCTGACCCCACAGACAGCGTCATGCCTGACCCACAAACAGCGTCACGCCTGACCTAGGAACAGCCTCAACGCAGAGGGGAGACGTTCAACGTTACCCTCCCTTCCCAAGCACCAGAATTCAAGATTCCCGGGCAGGCCCATCTTACCTGGCCCTAAATGTACATCCATCTACAACCCTGTTGAAAAGGCTGTACGCTCCTCAGCAGTGATCAGCTGAATTGAACGCTCACAGATAAGTGTAACCAGTGAAAGGCTGGCTGGCTAAACATGGTATGACATAACACTTTGAATTAATTATATAAAGAATTATCATTATTACTTCCATGTTATTAAATTTATTTTAAAAGTCAAATCCCTACTACTTATCTTCTCTGTGTAGTCTCGTTCACCCCTTGATTGCATGGAAAGAAAGTGGATGTTACAAGACGGCAAGATAAACCCCTAGACAATCTCTCTTAAATGAGAGATCAAGAGCCCCGTTTCGTAACAATACACGCACACATACATACACACATATACACACACACATACATACACACTTACACACACACACGCAAACACAATCACGCACGCTCGCACACGCAAGCACACACACGCGCGCGCGCGCACGCACGCACACACACACACACACAGAGGATTCTCTTCTTTCTGCCAGCGTAAGGTGTATCTGAAGCTAATTGCTTAACGAAGCTGTTGTGTCGACTAGGGTAGCAAACTGGAAGATTTGACCGAAAGAAGCAATGCAACCAGTTTAAGATCTATTAATACCGTTTGAAATAATAACTCGTCCAATACAGAACAAGCTTCCATTCTTCTATTCTGAGGTGCAACATTGACAGTTCTGTTGTTTGTTCTCTGCATGGGGTCCGTACATCGATGGGATGGCTGGTGGGAATTGCTGTTAGAAGTTGGAATGACAGACAGGGGTGCAGCCCTCTACGGGAGTCGGTACCAAAACTGGACCAATAAAGCATAAAGTGTCTGGTTTTAAAAACGGATGTAAATGTATTACGATAACTGACTGGTTGGACCTTGGGTATGATTACAGCGATCAGTCTTTTTTAAAGACCGGAAATGCCCTTAGGATTGCTTTGGATTGCTTTGAATTGCTTTGGATTGCTTTGGATTGCTTTGGATTGCTTTCGATTGCTTTCGATGGCTTTGGATTGCTTTGGATTGCTTTGAATTGCTTTGGATTGCTTTGGATCGCTTTGAATTGCTTTGAATTGCTTTGGATGGCTTTGAATTGCTTTGGATGGATTTGGATTGCTTTGGATGGATTTGGATTGCTTTGGATTGCTTTGGTGGCTTTGGATTGCATTCGATTGCTTTTGATTGCGTTCGATTGCTTTGGATGACTTTGGATTGCTTTGGAGAACTTTGGATCGCTTTGAATTGCTTTGGATTGCTTTGGATGGCTTTTGATTGCTTTTGATTGCTTTGGATTGCTTTTGATTGCTTTAGATTACCTTTGATTGCTTTTGATTGCTTTCGATTGCTTTTGATTGCTTTCGATTGCTTTCGATTGCTTTCGATTACTTTAGATTGCGCATCCATTGTCCTGGGAAACCCTCCCCAGGTCCGTCACGATGTATCTGCCACTCGAGAAGCTCGTGACGAGAAAACTCATGCTGAGGCAGAAAAAACGGCTGTGGCCCGTACAAAAAATATCCTAGTCTTCCAAATGCATCTGGACAGTGGTGTGTAGAGACTGCTAGTATGGTGCCCTGGGAAAGAACAGCTGGGACAAAGTTGTTCTGTCTTATCGTGCTACCAGGGGCTACGGCATTCTCTGTCAGTTTCGATAAAACAAATCCACATTGCCTTTTTCCTGCACTCTTATCTGAGACAAGGGGAACGAGAGCCGGAAACACATGTACATGTACATGTATGGTTTAGATAATGCGAGAAGTTTTTATTTTTGATGTTTTCCTTACAGCAACCACACGCGTGGTTTTCTCAAATAGATGCGAAGCAATTTCCATGGTGATGGCTTGTTAACTTCACATAGTTTGACGAATTTGTTTACCAAACCAACACCACTTTTATAGAAACGGCGTGATGTGTGTGAAAAATAAAAAAACCTAAAGTATCGTTTGAGATATTATGCATCAGAATATTCAAAAAAGAAGTTTTCACCATAATTCTGGGTGACCCAACCGCTCTAGGCGACATGTTCTTTATGGCAGCTATCGAGGGAAGTAACGGGAAACTTTCGAGCGCTTCCAAGCTGAACTTTCATCTGCGACCTTCTGTTCGCCAGGGAGACATACATACCTCTGACAGTTCTACCGCAAAGTATCGTCTGTTCATATTGAATTTTTTCTCCCATGTTGAGCTGCCGAACTACTCGACTTGATAAGGAAGGCCATTTATGGCGGCCGCCAGAACAATAGGACGCCGTGACTGTTGAACCTCGTGTCGCATCAATCATAGCGGAGCGTCGATACCCTTTGTCCGTACAGAATACACCACTCATCACATGGAAGGCAGAGTCGCACGACTCATTTTATTTCTCTTGCATCACGAGTAGCTTTGCTTTTGTCTCCAGAGTGATGCATTGTTTTTGTACCATAGGTGAAGTCTGAAAAATTACCTGACCGTCTCTGTCTCTCTCTGTCTCTGTCTCTGTCTCTGTCTCTCTGTCTCTGTCTCTCTGTCTCTCTGTCTCTGTCTCTCTCTCTCTCTCTCTCTCTCTCTCTCTCTCTCTCACACACACACACACACACACACATTCTCTCGCTTGTTCCCCCTTCTCTCTCTCTCTCTCTCTCTCTCTCTCTCTCGTTCTCTCTCTCACACACACAAACACACACGCATACACCTTCACGCAAGCACGCACGCGCGCACACGCACGCACGCACACACACACACACACACACACACACACACACACACACACACACCTACCTTTTCCTCACAAGCAACCGCACACTTTGGAAATCAAAGGAAGAAAATGACATATAATACGTTTATTGTTCTAAAGGTAAACAGTACTCGTGCCGAACGAAAAATGTTTGCATTCGGTGTCTCCTAGAATCAAAGCATGGGCAGTATATGGTGAAGGCATCCTTGTCTAAAATTGGAAGTGGGGGTGGGGGTGGGGTGGGGGTATCCCTTTCTTGACTTGTGTAGTTTACGAACACACTGTCGGTTTACAAAGCAGAGCAGGAAAAAAAGTCACACACGTAGGTCACTCTGCCTCCATGACACTGATAGAGTGGAGGTGCGGTGGAGAGGTCGGAGTGACAAGGAAGTCACTTCCATTGGACGACTCCAAGTTTGCCAGCACTGGGCAACAGTGCCAGAGTTTCTGTCGTGTCTCAGAGATCAGTCCTGCTCTCAAACCATGGCCAGGCTCCATCTCATCCTTGGCCTGATCATCGCGATCAGTGCCTCACCACTGGGTAAGCAAACTAAGGGAAGTTTTCGGATGTTGTGCTGTCGTGTACACATCACAGTTGTGTCCCTGTGAATGGTTTCAAGCCAGAAAAGAGCTCTTCGAGATGAGATAGTATCCATTGGCGATTTGAGTACAAATGTATGAGTACCCACAACTTCAGTGAGGTAGGGTAGCTCCATGCTTAAACATTTGTAAAGTGGTGCTGACAGACGTTGGTAAAAAAATGTTCGTGGTATTTTGAATCATTGTGAGACTCTAAAATACTTATCGCGGGAAGTTCTGTATCTGTTTCTTCATATCACGAAGTCTGATCTAAATGTGATTCATGTCTGAATATTTAACCAATCGTTTAATCGAAGACTCACTTTCTTCTAAATATTCTTTGACGGAAGTGAATGTTGGTTCGTTATCCGAGCCCCAAAATTGGTCACTGCTTTCAACAGAGAGATGTTTGGTATTGTTCACGAAAACACACGCGCACGCTCGCGCACACACACACGCAAGCGCATACACACGCACGCACACACGCACGCACACACACACAAACACACACACACAAACACACACACACAAACACACACGAACACACACGAACACACACACACACACACACACACACACAAACATACATAAATACACATGAACACACACACATATATACAAACACACATAGACACACACACACACACGTACACACACACACAAACACACATAAACACACACACACACATACACGCGCGCGCACACACACCTCTACAATGTGCAAAAGCAATTTCAGTATCGCTTCACCATCTCAGGAGTAAAACTGAGATGACTGGATGAATGTTACGGTCTCTCAGCCTTCACAGACTCTGTACATGTAACGACCTCCTCACTCGTGGACACATGTCTGGCGACTGTGCTGTTTCCATTGGAAGTGGCAAAATATGTATCGGATGTGTTAAAATATGGCAGTTTTA
Organism: Theodoxus fluviatilis; assembly: GCA_034096865.1. Taxonomy (NCBI): domain Eukaryota; kingdom Metazoa; phylum Mollusca; class Gastropoda; order Cycloneritida; family Neritidae; genus Theodoxus; species Theodoxus fluviatilis. The sequence goes on along the minus strand of JAWQFJ010026759.1, from coordinate 5,286 downwards.
TGGCAACTATGGTGTTTCCATTGGAAGTATCGTCCTTGCAAGTCCAAAGATCAATGCTCTGTCGAGTGTCCGCTCAATAGTTCCTATTGCTATTTGTTCATGTCCTTGGGACACTTCCTCGAGCAGCCAATCAGATGCGTTCCTTCTTGTGACGTAGAGGCAGACGTCTCCAGCATGACGTCCCATGGCGGCCTGGCCTCGCTCGATAGAAACTTGTGGCTTCTGCTACTTCATCTGTCAGCTGCAGGATGTCCTGACGCCTGAATATGAATTTCTTGTACAGTTA